>NLAL01000285.1:0-17798 GCA_002374735.1 Metschnikowia sp. 13-106.1
ATTAGTATTAGTATTAGTATTAGTATTAGTATTAGTATTAGTATTAGTATTAGTATTAGTATTAGTATTAGTATTAGTATTAGTGTTAGATTCTGGTTACGTCCAGTACTCTGTTTTGTATGTTTATTCGCCGATGGATCCCCAATAGGTGGGAATCCCAGTACTTATATAGTTAGCCTGTGAGTACCAGAGAAGTGGAGCAAGGCGTTTAAACGCCATGTCACGAGGTAAGGTGAAAGTATGGATCCAAGTCGCGGGGTATGACGCTTTGGACAAGTCATTGGCATTCGTAGGCTCTAAAAATACCTCTATGGGTAGTGTGTTTACCCATGGTGGGTCTAACAGATTTATATACCTTTAAAGAGAAACGTGGCAGTGAAAATTCTTCACCAGAACAATGGTGTGATTTTTCTTGGCATCTTCGAAAAAGGGCCATCGTTGATGGTCGAATTCTATGGAGTTCGTAGTAGCTCTAATTAGGTTGGGGCAGAGAGACTTTCTAATCATCCATAGGTAGGTTACTACCCACGGCGGATCTGACATACTACTATTAAACTACTGGTACTAGTACTATTAAACTACTGGTACTAGTACTATTAAACTACTGGTACTAGTACTATTAAACTACTGGTACTAGTACTATTAAACTACTGGTACTAGTACTATTAAACTACTGGTACTAGTACTATTAAACTACTGGTACTAGTACTATTAAACTACTGGTACTAGTACTATTAAACTACTGGTACTAGTACTATTAAACTACTGGTACTAGTACTATTAAACTACTGGTACTAGTACTATTAAACTACTGGTACTAGTACTATTAAACTACTGGTACTAGTACTATTAAACTACTGGTACTAGTACTATTAAACTACTGGTACTAGTACTATTAAACTACTGGTACTAGTACTATTAAACTACTGGTACTAGTACTATTAAACTACTGGTACTAGTACTATTAAACTACTGGTACTAGTACTATTAAACTACTGGTACTAGTACTATTAAACTACTGGTACTAGTACTATTAAACTACTGGTACTAGTACTATTAAACTACTGGTACTAGTACTATTAAACTACTGGTACTAGTACTATTAAACTACTGGTACTAGTACTATTAAACTACTGGTACTAGTACTATTAAACTACTGGTACTAGTACTATTAAACTACTGGTACTAGTACTATTAAACTACTGGTACTAGTACTATTAAACTACTGGTACTAGTACTATTAAACTACTGGTACTAGTACTATTAAACTACTGGTACTAGTACTATTAAACTACTGGTACTAGTACTATTAAACTACTGGTACTAATACTACTACTACTACTAGTACTAATACTACTACTATTAATACTACCACTAATACTACTACTACTACTACTACTATTAATACTACTACTATTAATACTACTACTACTACTACTAGTACTACTTAAGGTATTACTGTATTACTGTATTACTGTATTGCTACTTACTACTACTGACTACCTACTACTACTAGTACTATTAATACCAGTACTAGTACTACTACCACTAATACTACTACCTACTACTAGTACTACTACTCCTACTACTACTAATACTACTACTATTAATACTAGTACTACTACTAATACTACTACTATTAATACTACTACTACTACTCCAACTAGTACTACTACTACTCCTACTAGTACTACTACTTAAGGTATTACTGTACTACTGTATTGCTACTTACTACTACTGACTACTGACTACTGACTACTGACGACTGACTACTGACTACTGACTACTGACTACCTACTACTACTACTCGTACATGTTAGACCCACCAGGTAGTGTCGTACCTATGGAGGTATTTTAAGCCCTCACTGTCTAATCCTAACAATGGCCATACCAAGACGCTAAGACCCAAGATCCATCGATGTTGGGACGGCGGTCAGTGCTATTGTTCTCGTGCTAAGTCGCAAGCTCTTTTTCTCTAAAAGTATTTAAGTACCACAGATTCGTCCGTCGGAGGAATCTTCGGCGAATGAACATAGTAAACAGAGTACCTGACGAAACCGGAATCTAACATACTACTAGTACTACTAGTACTACTAGTACTACTAGTACTACTACTTAATGTATTATACTACTATTAATACTACTACTACTACTACTACTTAATGTATTACTACTACTATTAATACTGCCACTACTACTATTAATACTACTACTACTACTATTAATACTACTCCTACTACTACTTAATGTATTACTGTATTGCTGTATTGCTGTATTGCTGTATTGCTGTATTGCTACTTACTACTACTAGTACTACTACTAGTACTCCTACTGACTACTGACTACCTACTGACTACTGACTACCTACTCCTACTGACTACCTACTCCTACTGACTACCTACTCCTACTACTACAACTACTACTAGTACTACTAGTACTACTCCTACTACTACTATTAATACTACTCCTACTACTACTTAATGTATTACTGTATGACTGTATGACTGTATGACTGCATTGCTGTATTGCTGTATTGCTACTTACTACTACTACTACTACTCCTACTAGTACTACAACTACTACTAGTACTACTAGTACTACTACTTAAGGTATTACTGTATTACTGTATTGCTACTTACTCCTACTGACTTCTGACTACTGACTACTGACTACCTACCCCTACTGACTACCTACTGACTACTGACTACTGACGACTGACTACTGACTACTACTTACAGCCTGCGTATTAGAATAGTACATATTGCTATCTATACAGTGTTAGAACTTGTGCAGGACTTTGGGAGTTATAAAACAAAGTTAAACCAGCTGTATATTCGAATACTATAATATACCTTAGAGGGATCGCTGATTACTCATCTGATCAGGCGAACGTGCTGGCTGGATATACTTCCTTGTAGCTTCGGGTAACCCTTGAGGGATTTCTTGAAACAGCCGGCCATAGGATTTGAAACATCGAGTACGAATTGATGAAATCCACTGTGTGGGATGGCTTGACAGTTATATGCAAATACTATTTTCGTATTATACTAGCAGACTGTGTATTGTTAAGAAAAGTGGGTTTTATTGATTGTATTGACTATAATGGAGTTGACTATAATAGAATTGACTATAATAGAATTGACTATAATTAGTGTGACTATAATGGAATTGACTATAATTTGTTTGCCTATAGTTTGTTTGCCTATAGTTTGTTTGCCTATAGTTTGTTTGCCTATAGTTTGTTTGCCTATAGTTTGTTTGACCATAATCGGTTGTCTATAATCTACATTGTACCCGTGTCTGATAGCACTCTATAATCCTTAAAGTCTATAAATATTGATGTGGTGCAAATCTATTCGATGGCCTGGCACTCGTGGGTTTCTATGTGCAGAGTGATCCAGTCGTCCACCGACTTAAACTCCTTGAAGCAGAGCTTGCACGTGCCCGGAATCTTGCTCCGGTTACTCTTTTTGGTACCCTCGGGGTACTGGAAATGAATGGCCTTCAAGTGGTTCTTGTACGTGTCGCACCGCGAGAAAATGCCCAGTGTGTGGCTGCACTTGTTGCCGGACTCGCCGTTTTTGAAAGGACACTTGAATTGCCCGTGGTCGGCGCCCATTTCCTTCCAGTGGCACTTGAAATGCCGGAAAAGGTCGTTGGGGCGTGCAAATCCCCTTTGGCACACTTTACACACGTGGGGTCTGGCCGTGGGATTGAGATGTGTTGACCGGTGCGTGGCCAAGTTGGAAAAATGCTGTAAACACTGAGGACACTGGCGCTTTTTCCGTTTTTTCTGCGGCTCTGGCGATTCTGAATGCGGAGAATCCGTTGATTTGGGCGAAAGCCCATTCTCTTGATCCGAAAATGGCTCTTCACTGGGCGTCCGCTCAGGCGTAAGTTGATTGATGGCTTTAGGCTCATATGTGGAGATAGCTCCAGCAGGGACTGAAACTGAAACCGAAGGAACGGAAGGACCAGAAATGGCCGGAACGGGAACTGAAGTGGGATGTACTGATGGCACTGCCAGAACTGGTGCCACCGGGCCTGCAGGTAGACTCGGCACTGCAACCTTGGAAACCGATGGAAGATATGTGGCCACAAGTGCAGGCTCTTCGGAGGCTGATTCGGAAAGTGACGACTTGCTGGAGTACGATGCAGGATACGTATTGGTGATGTAAGCTGTAGGAGCAGCCACCACCGGTCCCATTTTCATTTGTTCACTGTTGTGTGGGTTTTGTGGATTTTGCAGGCTTTGGGGGTTGCTTCCATACCCAAATGTCTTGGGAGTGAAGATGTCTCGTTTTAGTTGAGCAGCATTGGGCACCACACTGGGTAGGGTACGTGCGGACTCCAAGTTGGGAGGAGTACGGGAAGGATCACGTGGGTCCCTGCCATATTGGTCATACGGGCTGTATTGTGGATAAGTCTCCTGTGGGTAAGGGTCCCTTGGATAAGGGTCACGTGGATATGGATCACGTGGATAGTCGTGCTTCACAGCGTATAGATCCTTTTGCTCGTGGGGATGTGGCTGGAACTTGGCGGCATGATGTATAGGGTAGGAGGCATTATGGGCCACGTTTTGCTGCGGTAGGGCAAAGTCCAAGGCGAGCGAATTTAGCGAGGGGAGACGACACTCCACTTTATTTCCCATGACAAAAATTGAACAATAAGTGAGAAAAGTCAAAAATAGATTTCAAAAATCAAAGACTCAAAGTATCAGACTCAAAAGTCAAAAATTCAAAGACTCAAAAACAAAGACTTAAATGAAAAATGTTCACTTACAGAACTGGAAGCCGAAAGTGCTGAAAAAAATTTTGGCGTCAAATCTAAGAATCGGACTAACACACTGGAGTGTATAGGGTATGAGGCGGTTCGCACGGAGTTACCTGAAAAGGGATGCAAAGCGAGCAGGCTATAGGCACGAACAATAAAAAGGGGAAATTATTTGAAGAACCGAGCAGCTATGGAACGGATCGACGGATATCGACGGATATAAAACAAGTGTGGGACCGATCGAAAAAAAAAAGTGACACCGATTTAAAACTATGTAAACGGATTTAAACGGATTTAAAACGGAACTAAACGGATCTCAACGGATCTGAGGCGGATCGGAAGCGGATTTAACACGGATCTGAAACAGATGTGAAAGTTTAACCCAGATGAAAAGACAGACTGGATTAAGAATAAGCTGGGTTAGTCAGCGGCTATTCTGTTCTAAATTTGGCACAGTGTTCTGATACAGAGTACACAGCGGAAGAGATCTGAATGAACAGTGATCCTGATTTGGATTCACTCACTGAACAGATTAACGATGGATAGACGGAATCAGTAAACCGACTAAGATATGGTTGGATGATTTTGGTGTTTTTGATATGGATGGATTTGGGTTGGTGTGTTTTTGGTATGGATGATTTGGTATGGTATTTGGAGGTCTATTAAAGAAAGACCGGATGGTGGACACCAAAAAGTGAGGGGGAGGAAATAGTCGCAGGATTGGGAGGGCAGGTGGAAGGCGATATATAGGAACCGGCCGGCTCGAAAGTATTTCCGATTCTTCCGCTGTACAGACCGAAAAGCTCGCGGACGGCTGAAAAAACCGCCAAGAGAGCGCAGCCCTGGCGCCGCGTGTGTGCAGGTTGCGGCTCGGAATCAGCACCGACTTTTGCGAGAGCCTCAGCCATGCTTCGCTCCTCCTTACTCTTGGTGTTGCTGCTTCCATAAATGGCAAGTGCATGGCACCGTTTCTTTTGTTCTTTCTTGGGCGGGACGTTTATTTCTGTTCCTGTTTCGTCCATGAGTTTGATTGGTTCGTATCTGTGCTTCATGCCTGTGTCTGTTTGAGTTTATTTTTCTGTGTCTGTTTGTTTGTTTCAATCTGTTTGATCTCATCCAATTGCTGATTATTTTTTTTTTTTATTTGCGTTGGCGCTGTCTCACTGTACGTCACCTTCACTTGCCACTAAAGCCTTACCTTCCACACTAGATTTTCTTCTTTCCTATTTTTCTTCTTTTCTTTTTTCTTCTTTTTTTCTTTTCGTTTTTTTTTCTGCTGTATTCTGCTTTCACTATGCTGGTGTATCACTCAACCTGCTTCCCCATTTCCCCTATTCCTCTCGATAGGGGTACGCACGGTTAAGCAAACATCACCTGTCAATGCAAGCTGACGGTCCCAGCCACGGCCGACGCCTCGGCATCCCTGGGGCCGATTAGCCTGCATACACCATGCAGACGCACCTGCCGCCCGTGCATACGCGGGTGTCAGATCTTGAACACCTGGTCATCAAAAGCGCATGCTCGCCTGGTGGGTCCCCGTATGACCTTGATCCGAGGCCATGCTCGAAGAATCGATACATTCCACGTAGCCGGTTTGTTTGCAACTAGCTGGCTAGGCGTAACTCCGTGTCCAGCGCTAGCCGCCAGTTCCGGAAGCGGCTTGAATAGGGGTACGGCTCGATGCGCGCATTTCCCGTTTGGGATTTTCTTCGTCCCAGCCCGCAGCTCTGCTTACACATGGAAGTAAGAAGCAGAGTCGGTTGACACTTTGGCCTTTTCTAAGCCGAGAGCGATTTGGAGGTGCTGACTAATTTGGGATGGGACAAGGCCTAGCGCTGGCTAGTGCTTGCATTTCCTCGGGCATTTCGTTCGCCAAGACCCGCCCCACAAACGGTTCTGCAGACAGCCCCCCACGGAGTTCCGCCGTAAGTCTAGTCCCACCCCATCACCAGATACCCGCCACCATCCCTCACTACCACTACCACCACCAGTGCCAGTGCCAGTGCCACTGACCTGAAACAGACCCCACTCTGGATCTAAAAAAAGAAACAAAGGTGCTCCTTCTTGTGTGCACTCTTAGTGTGCCGTGATTTTCTGAACACTAACACTGAATACGTGGGTACGGGTGACATGAGGAATCAGGGGAACTGAATCAGGGCAGATCAGGCTGGGGTACGGGTGTAGAGGGAATGATTGGGGGATCGCGGCCTTGGCGCAGTGGCTGCGTGAGGCTGCACCGTGTGTGCACAGTGTCGGTGAGGGAGTCTGCGAAAAAGTCTGCAAAGGGGGAGCGCAAAGTGTGGGAACAATGTGCGTAAAGTGTGCACGCAGAATGCACGCAGAGTGCACGATCTGCACACACGCGGCGCACGAAGGATGGACGCATTGCAGATTCCCGGAACTTTGCGGTGCGCGTGGCTACTTCCCGTTGACATAGTGCGGCTTTAATCGTCGGAGGCTGTGGTGATCCGCGGAACGGCACTTTGGAGTGGGTAATGCGCCGAGCGATCCAAGCGTGCATTTGCTCTAAAGTTGTTTTGAAGCCGCGCACCTGGGCTCTGGGCCGCGTAAGCCGCGTGAGCCGCATCCATCGTCCCCTCGAGTCCGCTTAGCTCATCATAGTGCATTAACAATGGCTTATATTATGCACCCATCCTGTCCAGGTGTCTTTGAGCTGCATCACATCAATGGCGCGGTGAATGTGTAATGCACTAAATGCTTAATAATGGTATTAGAGTGGGTGCGCTTAGTAATGCCTACATGCTTTACGTGCTTCAGGGCGTTGGTTCTTATTGTCTTCGGTGCTGGAGGGGGCCCACGGTTGCATGCAGGACAATGGTGCCCCTTGGATTGTCATATAACGTCATTTCACCTGCGTCCATTGTCGCTTGCCTGAGTGTGCTCATCTGTGCACTGTGTGGCCATTAACATACGATTTGTGTTTGTCGGTTAGGAATGGGCGCCATTGTTGTGTGTCGCTAATGTGTTTCAAGTGGGTTTCACGTGTGTTTCATGTGAGTTTCATGTGGGTTTACGTTCGCTAATGTCCACTGTGGCTTCCTGGTGCACTTTATTGTTTATGGGTACCTGAAATGGTACCTGAAAGAAAGCTTCGAACAATGCCACGAACAGTAAGTGTGGCTCGATGTACGGAACAAAGAAAGTATATCCTGAAACGTGAAAGCTGAAGGTCTGATTGTCTGAAGGAATGAATGTGGACGTCTGAACGTCTGAATACCTGAAACAAGCATGAAACACTCATGACACAAAACAACAAACCAAGACCTTTACCTTATGCTGACCTGCACACTCACCTGGCCTGAGCTGACATGCCTACCTACAACAACCACCATAAACTTTTACGGTGGAGTTCGTGACATGATTTAAGCTATTTTTGCCTTAACAGTGCCTGCACACAGCCCCCTCTCGACTTTTACCGAGCACTTTCTCCATGTGCGACCTCTTAACCTCCCATTCATGTAGGTATAAGCTTTATGTCCCTATTAGACTCCCATTAGTCTTCGTCTATGGCATGCTTTAAACCTCTTCCCCGCTTTTCCTCTTCTTCTCTTCTCCTCTTCCCCTTCCCCCTCTTCCCCTCCCCCCTCTTCCCCTCCCCCCTCGTATGCGTGTATTCTTTGTAAGTGACCTCGGCTCAATTAATCCTCTCCAAGTTCCCAGTTTCACGCACTATGTTCCCATAATTCAACCAACTCAAAATATTGCACCATTTCTTTTCACTCTTTTAGTCTTCCAATAATATACCAGTTTAAGCTATTGTAGTGGCATAACAATGAAGTTCAGGGAGTGTTACCTGACCTGGGCCCATGTTGGTATGTATGAGACTGGCTGCCCAAACATGTTCCGGTGTAGGACCAGGGTCTAGTCCAGGGTCTAGTCCAGGGTCTAGTCCAGGGTCTAGTTCAAGGTCTAGTCCTATGCCGTGCTGATTTTGGTTTGAATTCTACCCCGACTGAATTCTAGATTGTACATTACTCAACACATTTGTACCTTATAGTGGGCAGGAGGTCCTTTCAATAACAAGGAGTACAGTCCAGTGTAACATAAGTTCGAGCTTGTGCAGGACTTTGGGTTTTCTAAAACACAGTTATATCGGTTGTATATTTGAGTACCATAATATGCCTTAGTGGGATCCCTGAGGATTCAGCTTATCAGGCGAACCGCCTAGTTCTATATACTTCCTTGCAGCTTCGGGTAACCCTTGAGGGATTTCTTGAAACAGCTGGCCTTCAGGATGTGAAACATCGCAATGTTTCACATTGACCCGGAGAAGTCTTGATCAGGAATTCTCCCTGGCGCGGGCATATCACATGCGTCCACATGCATGGAGCCTAGCGCTCAGTATTCAAGTCTCCTTGAATACTAACCTTCACACCGTCTCATACTCATTAGGGGCTTCACCATCTCATACGCATTAGGGGCTTCACCGTCTCATACTCATTAGGAGCTTCACCGTCTCATACTCATGAGGAGCTTTACCATCTCATACTCGTTAGTGGTATCGTTTGAGACTGAGCCTAAGCTAAGCATTGTTAGTGGAATCCACCAACACTAAATACTCAATTCTAGTGCTCGAAGGATTGTCCTAACAACTTATGGACCACTATTCATACAGTCCCTAGGACATCGACGAGGAAAAGGAGGGGTTGCAAGTTCTGTTTCTGTGGGTTTGGGAGTAGAGGATCTTGATGTGCCTCCTAGACAATAATATGATTAGTTAACTTACCCTATATGGACAATGTTCTGATTAGTTAACTTACCCTATATGGACAATGTTCTGATTAGTTTACTAACACAACGATATGGACAATAATCTGATTAGTTTACTAACACAACGATATGGACAATAATCTGATTAGTTTACTAACACAATGATATGGACAATATTCTGATTATAGTGTTTTGCAAAACGATTCAAACCAGCGGCAAAATGTTTCAACTACACTTTCAAAGTTAAACCACCAATAATTCAAAAAGGTTCGTGCGTATGACTTGAAATTGCTGAGCATCAAACATTCAAAATAAACTGTTTAGGTGAAGGCTCTATTGAGCAGTAACGTTTTGAAATATTGGTTTGTTTAGCTAATATGGTTTGAAACACTGGCTCGAATAGTTTTGAAAAACACTATAGTTAACTTACCCTGGGATATGGACGACAGTGCCACCTTATACAGACTTCTGTGACTATGTGAAATCTTCCACACAATGACGTGAGAGAGACCTTTCTAATATAGAAAAGGTAAGTGTTCCAAGATTTCATGTGTGGGTCTTCCTTTTCCGAAATGATCATTCATTGCACTTCCAACATCGAGATGTGCTGATTCTAGGTTGAATTCTAGGTCTATTGAATTTTGGATCTCCTGAATTTGGTTCTAATTCTAGGTTGACTTCAAAAGGGACTGAATTCTGGATTTCCTGATTTTAGTTTGAATTTTGGATCTCCTGACTTTGGTTCCAATTCTAGGTTGACTTCAAAATGGACTGAATTCTGGATTACTACTACTATACTACTATACTACTATAGTACTATACTGTACTATACCACAAAAAAGCCCAATTATCCAGAGGATCCCAATTCAAAAACACAGATCCTCTTACAGACAAATATAAATGCAGCTCCTGGATATTTGTTTAGTCAGTACACCCTGGAACCTCTCTAGCCGTGGAATAGATGGCTGCTTATTTTATAGGCAGGTGGTCTCTATTACAGTGGAGTTCTCAGCTCTGGGGCGTGTTGCCAATTATGTTATTACTTAGTATATACTGTACACTGTACTACTTTGACTAGTACACTGCATATAAACTGGTACACTGCATATACTACTTGAACTGGTACACTAAAAATAGCAGCCACTTGGGACGAAAGAAGACTCAAGTGTGAGGTTACTTACAGATGGTCTTCGGTGCTGGAAACTTAACAAGTGGTGGCTTGGGATAGATTCAACGGTCCTGCATACAAACGCTCTCAGTATACTGCATCAATCTTCAAACAATCATCAGAAAGATTAAAGATCATCAGAAAGATTAAAGATTAAGGTATTTAATGGAATCGTGTCATCATGGTGATACAGAACTTTTATAAGTGCATATTCTGTTAGCACAATTTCACTAGTAAGTCGTTTAATGCTAGTATGAACGACATATTATACATTACTGAAGTGTATACACCTATTGTCCTGGTTGAGTGGAAAAATTGAATTCACGGTTGCGGCCATACCAAGTGTGAAGCACTGTTTCCCGTCCGATCAACGTTAGTTAAGCCACTTAGGGCCGCAGTGAGTAATGCAGTGGGAGACCATGTGTGAAATTGCGGTGCTGCAATCTTTTCTTTTTTTTTTTTCAGAGGTTGAAGCTTTTTGCGTGGCAGGTGGGGTCTGGCCGTGGCCGTGGGAACGTAAAGGGAAAAATATAAAGTTCCTGGTGGATAGGGAGAGTCTCTGGTGTCATGAACGGATTTAAATTTGGGGCTACCAAATGTACGACTTGAAGGCAAGAACTTCATGAAGTCATCGTACTTGTAGGTGAATAATGACTTGCCAAAGCAGTCGAAAAAAAACAAAAAAAACATAAATTCATCATTTTAGTTTGAATTCTAGAAATCCGGAGTTTTTTTAGTTTGAGTCTACCAAATACTCAATCCTCAACCCCAGTTCTTATACTCTATTTTCTGTGCTGATCAAGACTCTAAATACTAGTCCGTGACATTAGTACTTTGGGAATTTTGACATATCTGGGACCGCTTAAAAGTGAAATGCCACAGTGTGTGAGTACTAGAAACGTGAATTACTATAGTGGAGTATTGGAGTACTAGTGGAATGTGAAGTCCTATGTCAGAGTACTATGGCGAATAGTAGACTATTGGTGTACCATGTGTGGTAGGGTGAAGTAGTAACTTATAGTGAACTGGTATGGTGGACCACCAGGGGGTATTGGTAAGTTGGTTGAGTATATTGGTTTGCTATGGGGTAGTGAAGAAGTACATTTGACTGTGTAAAACAAGTAATTATGGGTAAATCTGGTAAAATAGGTAAATTTAGACCTTTACGAATACCATCTATAAAAAATAGATTAGTTCATCTACGTCTATATACTTCACTTTTTAAACGTGCTCTAAGAAGTTTTAGAGTTTCTAGGTTTTTTTGACTATTAGTGGGTAACAGATCCTTGATATTTATAAGTTAAAATATCCATATATTTTCAAATCAATCTAAATAAATACTAGATAATAATACCAGCTTGCGGCGTTCCAATTTCTGGCGTATAGACTCCGTTATTTGGGAATACTTTAGCTTTTAAACGTGATCTTATAAGATTTAATATGATTGGATCTTGTATTTTTTCCTGTATTATCTTGATTAATATTTTCTGATCTATATTTTCAAAATAACCATTATTATCAGTTTCAATATATCAGATAGAATCTTTAAGATTAGTATTTTTATATTTCAAGGCTGTATGACAACTACGATTTGGCCTAAATCCAAAAGATCTTTCAGAAAAATATAATTCGAAAATAGGTTTGATAATTGTCTTTAACAGATTTAAAATAACCATAAAATGGTAAATTAATGACAAACCATAAAATGGTAAATTAATGGTAAATCAAAAAGGGTGATAAATAAATAAATTATTAATAAAATAATAAAGTAAGCCAGAGCTTTGCTGGGATATATACATTTATTAAATAAAAATAAACTATAAGTGTTAGATTCTTGTTGAACGTATTGTACTAAGTTATCTATTTATCCGTTGAGGGTTCCAGGAACCAGTGCGATTTATATACCTTTAAAGAGAAACGTGGCAGTGAAAACTCTTCACCAAGAACAATGGTGATGGTTGTTCTTGGCATCTTCGAAAAAGGGCCATCATTGTTGGTCGAATGCTGATATGGACTTCGTAGTAGCCCTAATTAGGTTGGGGCAGAGAGACTTTCTAATCCTCCAAAGGTAGGTTACTACCCACGGCGGATCTGACAATAAGTATCTAATAAATCTATATTGCGGGGGATACGCATTAATATAATAAAATAAAATGTATAGGTGAGATCAAGGGAAAATAATAAATGAGTTGGTTTCCTGCTACTTGTTTAGAGTAGTATTATTATAAACAATTACTAATAATCATGAATTAAGTGGATATTGAGAAGATATAGCAGTAGCACCAATTAATAACATTATAGCTAATAACTTTAAAACATAAGTTTTTGTTAGATTTCGGTTTCGTCAGGTACTCTGTTTACTATGTTCATTCGCCGATAATTCCTCCTAGGGAGGAATCTGTAGTACTTAAATACTTTTAGAGAAAAAGAGCTTGCGACTTAGCACGAGAACAATAGCACTGAACGCTGTCCCAATATCGTGCGATCTTGGGTCTTAGCGTCTTGGTATGGCCATTGTTAGGATTAGACAGTGACGGCTTAAAATACCTCCATAGGTACGACACTACCTGGTGGATCTAACAGTTTTAGTATGTGGAGTTAATAATTCAATAGTATAAAAATCACTAGTGCAGTGGACTTCCTATCCATAGTATGCATTAGTGTAGAGTATTACTATTCTACACCACACTATTTTACATTACGTAATACTCTATTCTACATTACGTAATACTCTATTCTACATTACGTAATACTCTATACTACTCTACAGAAATCCTCTATACTACTCTACAGAAATCCTCTATACTACTCTACAGTAATACTCTATGCCAATAATATTAAACTCAGAATAAAGATTTAAAAATAAAGGAAAATTAAATTCCCTTAGTAAAGGATTCTTTAAAAATGAAAACAATCATTAAATCCTTATACTAAAGGTATTTTTTCAAAATAAAAAAGCTGCTATACTAAAACATTCTTTAAAACCAAAAAGGATTACTGAAGAGTTGAATTTCAACAGTACCGTTTTTGCGTTATAAACATAGTTTGTTCTTTAAACATGAATTGATTCACAAAACCCTTTCTCACATTCAAAAACATCTTGGAAATTAGGTCTGTACATTATAAGCTGTCAACGAGTACTTAATATATAAGGAGGAAAGGTATTCGTGGATATATTGAAATCAAGCCACTTAAAAACAATAATTATGCATACCTTGGGCCAACAAAAAGTCTGTGATCTCAGAATTTGGTCTTGAAACGTATAACTTACAGATCCCTGTATATTCATATTTACTAAAACGGTTGAAATAAAGTAGTGAAAAGAGCGCACTCTGATAACCACGGCTTGCTGGTAAACCATCCATCTGTTTTTCTGCGGCATCAATTGAAGCAACAATTAATTGAGTGATGAAGGAAGAATCTCCAAATATATAAAGGGGACTTCGCCCCCATTTATTGTTAGTATCGAAAATCGTACATCAACTGCCCGGAGGGATACCAAAATGTCTCCAATAGTCAGTAGTCAGTAGGTAGTAGTAGGGATTTAGCCAGTGTTAGTTAGTACTAGGGATTTAGCCAGTTTTAGTTAGTAGGGATTTAGCCAGTGTTGGTTAGTAGTAGGGATACGGGGTCTGGTGCCTTGGACGAGTCATTGGCTTTCATAGGCTCGAAAAGTACCTATGGGTAGTGTGTCTACCCATGGTGGGTCTAACACTATATACTCTATACTCTATACTCTACTATGCTTTAGTATAATCTCTATTTTCTAGTATAATTTCTATATTCTGCATACTTCTATACTTTATATAATCTCTGCTCTACTGACTGTATCCAGACCACCAAAAGATCTCGTATTTGTAATACTTCAATGAACACTGACAACTCCGTCTCCTGAAGCAAACACTTCCCGTCGAGTGTTTACATATCTTGAAAGACTATGAGTTCAATGTCTTAGAGTATGAGTCATCCACTGGATATTACTCCTGGTTAATCACAGGTCCTCCTGGTGCTGCTACCGTCGTTGTAGATCTGGCGTTATCTAATCTACAGGTTAACTTTATACTTTACGCTTTATACTGTTACTCCTTTTACTACTTTATACTTTATACTTTTACTACTTTATACTTTTACTACTTTATACGTTTACTACTTTATACTTTATACTTTATACTTGTATAATTTATACTTTTACTACTTTATACTCGTATACTTTATACTTTATACTCGTATACTTATACTACTTTATACTCGTATACTTTTACTACTTTATACTTTTACTACTTTATACTTTATACTTGTATACGTTTACTACTTTATACTTGTATACGTTTACTACTTTATACTTTATACTTTATACTTTATACTTTATACTTGTATACTGTTACTGCTTGATACTTGTATACTTTATACTTTATACTTTATACTTTATACTCGTGTACGTTATACTTTATACTTGTATACTTTATACTTTATACTTGTATAATTTATACTTTTACTACTTTCACTACTTGCAACTGCCCGGAGGTATTCCAAGATGCAAGAACCAGACCACTAACAGATCATTAATAATACTTCAATGAACACTGACAACTCTTCTCGTCCTCCTGATGCAAACACTTCCCGTAGAGTGTTTACATATCTTGAAAGACTATGAGTTCAATGTCTTATAATATGAGTCATCCACTGGATAATACTCCTGGTTAATCACAGGTCCTCCTGGTGCCGCAACCATTGTTGCGGATCTGGCGTTATCTTCTCTACAAAAACAAAAGTTGAAAAGCTGTAACCCGTGACATGGACTCATCCAATCACCTTACCCCAAACCACCCTGTTTACTTTTCTAGTCTTCACAGCTTAGCTATAGAACACTCTCATTTCCACTTCTGGGAACATCAACGAACGAACATGACTCCCAGTATTAGACGCATCAAGAATTTAACATATAATATAGTACTATATACTACTCTACAATAATCTATACTACACTACTACTATCTACTACTATCTACTACTGTATACTACTATCTACTACACTATACTGCACTATACTACTCTACAATAATCTATACTACTATATACTACTCCAAAATAATCTATACTACACTACTACTATCTACTACTATCTACTACTGTATACTACTATCTACTACTGTATACTACTATCTACTACTGTATACTACTATCTACTACTCTACACTACTCTACAATAATCTATACTACTATATTATCAGCTAAAGAAATAGTGAGACTTATCAGCGAGATTTCGCAGCCAATGATATCGCTACAGGTTTGGAGGTATCGACAACGAAGGCATTACGTCATGGGTAAGTACACTACCTATGGGGTATCTAACAAGGTGTATCCTTGATTTTATGAACTCCTATTTATTGTAGTCACGTGTTCCATGAAATGGTACTGACACATATTCATTAGCTGGTTAGGTGTGTAGTGTAGCTCCTCAAGTGTACTTCTTACTTACCCATGGAGTCACCATTTCGCGGGGTACTATTTTTTGACTAAGGGTAACTGTAATAAAGCTGGTACAATTATGAGATTGTTTGGTGTGTGTGTATTGTATAGTCGTGATAGTTCCTTTATAGTAGGTATTATCTACAGGCTCGCTTTGATCGATAATGTATTAGTAACTTCTATGAGTTCAAAGTATGCAAAGTATAATGCTAAGCGANGATCGATAATGTATTAGTAACTTCTATGAGTTCAAAGTATGCAAAGTATAATGCTAAGCGATGATGTCATAAAAATATCCCGGATGTATAAAACGAAACGGCGACCCAGAGTAAAAGACCCGTACTCTTCAACACTCACACTTCAACACTCACACTTCTTCATCTTGGGACAAAACGCAAAACATACAATAATCTATACTATTCTAAACCACTCTACACCACTCTACATAATCTATAATATTATTTACTACTATTTGTTAGACCCACCATGGGTAAATACACTACCCATAGAGGTATTGTTCGAGCCTACGAATGCCAATAACTCATCCAAGGCGTCATACCCCGTGACTTAGACTCATTCTTGCACCTTACCTCGTGACATGGCTCCACTTCTCTGGTACTCACAGGTTAACTATGTAAGTACTTGGATTTTTACCTACTGGGGATCCATCGGGGAATAAACATACAAAACAGAGTACTGGAGGTAACCAGAATCTAACACTATTTACTATACTGCTATATACTATACTGCTATATACTATACTGCTATATACTATATTGCTTTATACTACTATATACTACTATATACTACTCTACACTACACTAGTTTAAAATACTCTATACTACTATTTACTACTGTACAATAATCTATACTACTATATACTATACTACACTACACTACTCTACTCTACACTAATCTACAACTCTATACTAAATACATGTACCGTAAATGAGCAAAGCTTGCGATCTGGCCGGGCGTCCATTTATCGCATCTAACACGCCCAATCCTGATCCTTTCAAAGCCTTCATGTCCCCACTTAGAACCGACCTAAAAATTGTCAATAACGATGTAAAATCTTCAATATTATGTGTTTGAAAGACGAAAAAAATTCTTTATGAACCAGATAAGTTTTCTTTTTTATCACTCCAAAATCTATTGTCGCTTGAAATGCCAACACTAAAATAGGCCATACTTTCCCAATGATCCGCTGTCCCCTATATGCGGTTATTGTAGCTGACTAAAAGCCATTCTGGTCAGGTTCTGGATAGTCGGCCAAAGCTTAATTTACGAAGGTATTGCTGGCGTTCAAGCACAACTGAAAGCTTCTCAGTGTAGTATCTACTACTGCACAATAATCTGTACTACTATATACTACTCTACACAGCTCTACAATACTCTACAATACTCTACAATACTCTACCATACTCTACAATACTCCTATATACTATACAACTATATACTACACTATACTACTCTACAATACTCTACAATACTCTATACTACTATATACTACATTACAGTAATACTCATGCCACTTTACTCTACACTACACAGCTTGACAATAATCTATACTACTATACTATACTATACTATACTATACTATACTATACTATACTATACTATACTACTATACTATACTATACTATACTATACTATA
>NLAL01000210.1:0-29619 GCA_002374735.1 Metschnikowia sp. 13-106.1
TGAGACTGAGACTGAGACTGAGACTGAGACTGAGACTGAGACTGAGACTGAGACTGAGACTGAGACTGAGACTGAGACTGAGACTACTGAGACTGAGACTGAGAATGAGAATGAGACTGAGAATGAGAATGAGACTGGAGATCTGGGACCACATAACTTATAGAGGTACAGATCATAAACCACACCAGCACGCGATCATATGGAGTTATACATATTTATGAGGTAATACGCAATACACTAGGACTATATACTACTTACTGCACTACAGAGTAGCAGTATATTATGGAGTAGGGTAGTCTAGAGTTCTACGGTATAGTACTACGGCATAGAGTGCTGAAGTAGAGTACTGGAGTAGAGTACTGGAGTGCTCTTCTGTCCATATGGAATCTGTGTGGATTATTTATAGCTTGTCTAGGCGAAAACTCATCATATGTATTTGGACTACAAGCTCATAGCTGTATATATAGAAGTCTAATTGTAAAGTCTAATTAAAAGCTAATTCTAAAGTCTAATTAAAGTCTAATTAAAAGCTAATTCTAAAAGCTAATTAAAAGCTAATTCTAAAAGCTAATTCTAAAAATCCAAATATGAAATAAAGTACATTTATAGTAGTAAAGCAGGTCATTTAGTCAAGTCATTTATCAGTAATCTATTTCAAGCAAACACTTGTATCCTGGAGCTTGTTCAATGTTCTATCAAGTATCCAAGAATCAGTACCAGTCTTTATTAGTAGCGCATAGTCAGGAAGAATCGGTAATGGCAGGATCAACAGGTGGTGTTGACCACTAGGAGACCATTAATCGCTCAAGTCTCAGGAGCTCATGCACTAGAATTGCTATAGTCTTTAGCATCAACAAGAAACATTTGACCATTAGTCACTGCTTCAGTTTGAGATAATTAAGCTACCAACGTGGTAGTAGTAGTATATAGTGGAGTAGAGTAGTAGTAGTATATAGTGGAGTAGAGTAGTAGTAGTATATAGTGGAGTAGAGTAGTAGTAGTAGTAGTAGTACTATAGAGTATTAGTATTAGTAGTGGAAGTAATAGTAGTGGAAGTAATAGTAGTAGTAGTAACAGTAAGAGTAGTAGTAGTATAGAGTAGTGGTGGTATAGAGTAGTGGTGGTATGTTAGACATGGAATTGACTCGTATGAGTACAGGACACTGCACAGCACGTGCGCCTCGAGATGAACATTCCCCACTTAAGAGTGTCTACATATGGCCCCACTTTTATGTCGGCATAGCCGAAGGCGCCCGATACAAAAGGGACAAGAGCCCTGCTATGAAAAGGAAGAACTCCATTACTGAATCTTAGATACGTACAGTCTAACAAAGACATCATCAAGCAATTAAGAATATCCATAATACTGTTCGGATGAGTTCCTACTAATAGTAGCCGTTCAGAATATGCAGTCATCGTTAGTTCATCGTTCCTGGAAAGATGCTTATACTTTAGAAGCCCGTTAGAAGCCCGTTAGAAGCCCGTTAGAAGCTCGTTAGAAGCTCGTTAGAAGCTCATTAGAAGCTTAGAGTCATTGCAGATACAGGCTAAAGCCGAGTGTTGCATAATAATTCTAACTTTTGGTACCGACTATAGGGTAGAGTACTATAGAGTAGAAGTGTTTTAGAGTACTATAGAGTAATTCATAGTAGTACTACTAGTGGTATGGAGTAGTAGTAGTAGTAGTACTATAGAGTAGAGTGTGAGTACTACTAGTGCTATAGAGTAGAGTAGTAGTACTAGTACTATAGAGAATTCATGAAGCCTATTCTGTCCGATCGTAAAAATGACCATACAGAGTTTGCGTACTATGATGACAATCCTCACAATGTTCTGATGACGATTTTTTGTTTTTGCATACCACGTTTCTTAGTTATATAAACCGCTTCGGTTCTTCTCTTTGACCACCAGTAACCAATACTTAGGTCAACAAACGACCACCAGTAACCAAGATTAACAAACGTTGTTGAGGTATAAAAGTGGTAGTCCCACATCTAAGTAAAGAAAGAGATCTAGTGTAGTGTATTGTAGTGTATTGTAGTGTAGTGTAGTGTATATTATTAGAAGTCTAGTATAGTGTAGTATAGTATGGTATATTAAAATATAGTATAGTGTAGTGTAGTATAGTATGGTATATTAAAATATAGTATAGTGTAGTATAGTATAGTGCAGTACAGACAATATATAGTATAAAAGTATAGTGTGTAGTATTCATGGAACTACTCTTTCCAATTGTAAAAATGGCCATTTCAAACACCGTGTCACAAATATCGCTGCACTAAGTACCACAATGCCATTATTCTAGTGGAGTTTTCCGGTACGACGGTTCTCTCAAAGTTATATAAGCTACTCCGGTTCTCTCTTTGAGGAACCACCTACGAGCAAAGTATTAGAGGCATAAGTGTATTAAAGAACATAAGTACTAGAGAAGAGTGGAGTAGTAGTATAGAGTATTATGAGGAAGTAATAGTAGTGCTACTAGTGGTATAGAGTGTGAGTACTATAGAGTAGTAGTAGAATAGAATGTGAGTACTAGTGTGAGTACTATAGTGTGAGTAATAGAGTATAGAGTACTATAGTGTGAGTAATAGAGTATAGAGTACTATATGATAACTTTATTCGGATTGTATGGAGGCAGATAAAGCCACGCTTGATCTTAGATTAACACACTACTAAACTACTAGACTACTAAACTACTAGACTCCATACTGTACTAGACTAGACTCCATACTAAACTACTAGACTACTAAACTACTAGACTACTAAACTACTAGACTACTAAACTACTAAACTACACTACACACACTGTAGTATACTCCCAGCCGTGTAAAAAAGATGGAAGTCACAGGCACCGAGGAAGCCACAAAACGGCTTTGAGGCCTACTTAATATACACTTACAATAGAAGCCAGGTCTCTTTAAAAGGTCATCCCACTTGGCGACGATACGTGGAGTAAATTGATCCTCACAGTCAAGTTAATACCTGAAAACTGAGCAAAATCGGATAACGGAGTTACAGTTTTAAGAGCTCTGGTGCATGCTCTTCTTAATGCGGTATCTACAAGAGAAGAGGCCTCAGGTGACAGGGAACAAAAGTTGCATTTCATGGGCCATGCAAAAGTCAAGGAGGAAAGAGTGCCTCGTCCGCCCATCTCCTTTAACAATTTCTTGGGTCCATCTACGCCACACAGTGTGAAGCGGGCACTGACTGAAACCTGTAAACTATATTCTGGTAGAGAACATTGTATATTTAGAGGCGCATTCTTCACGAGTAGACTTTGGGTGATATTCCAAAGTATCCAGTATCTAGACATTCGAGTTGGCTACATCCTGAGTCGAACAGTTTTCTATTAATTATTATTTATTCTTATATCTTTAGTATTTGTTTTAGTTTAAGTTTGTGCTTGAGCTTGAGCTACTGGAAGCCAGGTCGAGGTCCATTAAACCCCAAGCTGGATTTCCGTAGAATCAGCCTAGTCACAAGGGCCCCAAATGGGAGTGGGGCTTTTGAGTTTCCCAAAGTTGGGGATGGGCCTTTTGAGTGTCCCAAAGTTTGGAGCTGCACTTGGCTGGGTCCCATGGCAGTGCACCGTGGTGCATGGTTTCCAGACCACTCAGAGCTGAGGCTCCGAAAAGAGAGTCCATGGTCAGCATGGTCAGTTGCGAGATCCAGCCGCTTTTTTGAAGACACCTGGGCTCCAGCTCCGGCTCCAGCTCCTCCATTATAGCTTGGAAGGTTGCCAGAAACTTTGAGTGGGTTCTCGAATGGAGCTTCGTTTGGAACTTCGAATGGAGCTTTGAGTGCGGCGAGATCCCCAAGGTTCTGCCCAAAGTGCTCATATTAAAAGAGGAGTTTTGGGGCTCCGGGGTGGGGTTTTGTATCTCTGCCTTTTCTGTTTCTGGGAGAGTTTCTGGGAGAGTTTCTGGGAGAGCTGGCTCGAGACCAGGGTCCATTTCCGGTGACAAAAAAGCCTGCATCAGGGAAGAGAGGGGGAGCTGCCAGACATCCCAGTCCCAAGAACTGGCCTTGGACTCTTCGTTGAGGTCAGCAGCCCTACTGTGGCTGGAGGGTCTCCAGTCCCTAAGTTGCCAGGGAGTCAAGCCAGGAGAAGCCAGAAAAGCTAGGGAGGCCTGGGATTCCAGAGAAGCCAAGACTTTGGAGAAGTCAGTCTCCATTGGGGCATCACAGCTGAAAAGCCGGTCAAGAAAGCTGCACTGGTCAAGAGCTGGCATTGCAATGACTTTGAGGAGTTTGAGCTGTTTAAAAAGTCTGTTCTGAAGGTCTGTTCTGAAGGTCTGTTCTGAAGGTCTGTTTTGAAAGTCTGCTTTGAAAGTCTGCTTTGAAAGTCGGAGTCTGATAATTAAAGCGGAGTCTGAAAGTATAAGAGTCGGAGTTGAGGGAGGTGGAGGTCAAAAGTGGGGAATAACGCGGCTTATATAGATCAGCAGCAGCCGACTACAAACTCGTGTCTGGTATGGCCGACCACAAACACGTTATTTGGAGCCGCCAAAAAATAAAGTACCAGAAAAACCCGACACATCAGAAAACAAAACATGACACAAAACATGACACAAAACATGACACAAAACAAAAACTTATGGCGTAGATTAAAACATAAGGCAACGCACATTTCTGGTCTTTTACTGGTCAGGCAGAAGAAGAACCCATACTTGGCTGGTTCGAGCAGCATGGCTTGGCAGATGCGTTGGTGAGTTTGGACATAAATACGGGAATTGGACGTGTGAAATGGGGTCTTAATGCACTGCTCCTCCTCCTTTTAGTGACCTGCAAGGTGGATTTGTGATTTGTGGTATGCCGAACTACGTAATTCTGAATATATGCAGGTTCTTGCCCCTAAAAGTCAAGAAGTGGTATAATTATACCAAATTGGGCCAGTAGCAAAGAATTATGAAGAGATTGTGTGGGTGCAATTGGAGGAAAAGGGTTTGGGTGCAAAATCCTGTATATAGTCTGCCTTTTCAATAGTACACGGGTTCAAGCCCTGAGCTCCCATTCTTCATATAGTATTGAGTAGTAGATGATGTTTGAGGTGTCATGTGTATGAAACTGTGGGTTGTGATAGATGAGGTCAAGAAGATGGATGACAATTCCGTACATTTAGAGAGGACAATTCTGTACATTTAGAGAGGACAATTCCGTACATTTAAACAGGACAATTCTGTACATTTAGAGAGGACAATTCCGTACATTTAAACAGGACAATTCTGTACATTTAGAGAGGACAATTCTGTACGTTTAAACAGGACAATTCCGTACATTTAATTAGGACACTCATACATATCGACATAATGCAGTACTTTGAAAGTACTCTCTAGAAACAGTACCCAAACCCGACTTCAATTAAGCAAAATTTTTGAATCGAGCTGTATCTTATGCACTACAGTATCAAAGGGCGGCTTGCAATGAATGCTTGTATTTCCTTTGCCCACTAGATCCCAGAAATTCTAGATCCCGGAATTCTAGATCCCGGAAATTCTAGATCCCGGAAATTCTAGATCCCCCATATTCCAGACGTAAAATACTTTTTATAAACAGAAGATAGCCCGTGGAAATGCAGTCCAGAAAGTATGTCGAGGTGGGATACAACTCAGTGTGTGGCCCAGTGTTAAATGCTCCGGTATCAAAAGAATTTGGAATCCAGTATTGTCAGTTGCAGTTTCGGAGATGTGTACACAGTATACTTCCAGAGAGCTGGTACACTTCAAAGAGTAATACAAGGTGACAGAATACACATTTAGATTTTGTTCATTTATAGTCTGTTCATTTAGATTTTGCTCATTTAGATTTTGCTCATTTAGATTTTGTTCATTTAGATTTTGTTCATTTAGATTTTGTTCATTTAGATTTTGTTCATTTAGATTCTGCTCAATTAGAGTTTGCTCATTTATAGTCTGCTCAATTACAGTTTGCTCATTTAGATTTTGCTCATTTATAGTCTGCTCAATTACAGTTTGTTCATTTATAGTCTGCTCATGTTGAAGGAGTGCTATGACCGTACTTCTTATACTACGTATTATTTTTATTTTTTGTCTGGTAATTTGCTCAGTCATTTACTCTTTAGCTATACGTTCAGTAAGTGTAGCTAATTAATTGAGGCTGTTCGATCCAGTATAGACTGGACACACTCATAGAGGAATCATGAAGTCTAGCCGTCTGACCTAACAATGACACTCAAAGACCCTTTACATATGTAATCTCTGTACCACTGCTACATCAGTACTATAGCTACTGCACTCAATACACTACACTCAATCTACTACACTAAACTACATTCAATACACTACACTCAATACACTACACTCAATACACAATATATATCTATGGTGGATCAGACAGATTCCAAAATCATCAATAATTATTTACTATGTTTCTTAATGTAATAGCTCATTTGGGTATTTGTAATTTAAGTATACCTAAAATAAATACAAGATTAGGTAATCGGTATCGGATTGTAGTAGTGGTGTAGTAAGCGTAGAAGTTGGCGTAGTACATAATAATAGTACTAGTAGCGATAGTCATGTTTCATGTAAAATGTACTAATGGCTCGTGGAGAGTGTGGAAATAGTACAGACCGTAATACAGTACTGATTGAGCACAGACTAACTAAAAAAGGATCTGTGTTAGAATACTCTAGTAAAAAAGGATCTGTACTAGAATACTCTAGTAAAAAAGGATCTGTACTAGAATACTCTAGTAAAAAAGGATCCTGATTAAAATACTCTAACTAAAAAAGATACCTCTATTTTTACTAGATAAAATGACACATAGGATCTTAGTCTAAGTCATTCTATTCTAGTGTCCATATTCATTACTCAGTGGCAGCTTTTTGTTGAGAGTAGTAAAATACATTCCCGTAATCTGGAATAGTTATCCCAGTACTTTCCAACAAGTCAAGTAAGTAGGGACTCCAGTGATCATCCTAAACGACTTATATTCTTATCTGTCCCCAAAATTATACTGGAAGATCCTTGTATCTTAACGCCGTTTTTTCGATAATCTCTTATAAGAATATTCTCGTCCATTCTTATATGCTCCAGCTTTCTCCCTCTTCAGTCTCTTACCAACATTGTCTTCTCCAAGACAAAGCCTAGACATTACACAAGCACCCAGAGACGCTTTTCCCCTCTTCAACAATACTCACATAAGTCATTAACACAGAATTCAGTCGAAGAATCAATGAGATGAGTCAGTAGGCTAGATCAGTATATCAAAAACCATCAGTCAATGATTTTGAATCAATGGGTCTGAAGTCATGGTGCGGTAAAGAGAGTTATGAGTCAATAGATCTCCAAGTCTCATGAGCAAAAGCTAGTCGGATGGAGACGATCATGTGGAGACGATCATGTGGAGACGATCATGTGGAGACGATCATGTGGAGGTGGTCAGATGACCAATGGAATCAGCAATGGAATCAGCAATGGTAGATCAGGTGGTACATAGTCATCCTGGGGTCAATCAGTCAATCAGCCAATCAGTAATCGTCTTGATCTGGAGCAATCAGTATTGGTAGATCACATAAGATGGTTAAAAAAGGAAGTGCCACACCTTCAAGTAGAAAGGAAGAGCACGAAAAGCCTCCTTCTCCTCGAAAAGCTCCTTCTCCTCGAAAAGCCTCCTTCGCCTCGAAAAGCCTCCTTCTCCTCGAAAAGCTCCTGCTGAAGCCGGTCAAAGTCAGTCTCCCCACGCCCCGTATCAAGGTCCATGGTGTCCAACGGCACGATGGTGTTGAGCTTCCTGACATAGAGGTTGTGGCCCAAAAAGAAAGAAAAAAAAACAAGCACGATGACTGCACCCAAGTAGTTTTCAAAAACCACCTTGGCGTCGAGGCTCTTGCCCAATGGGTAGAGCAACACCCAGAATTGTAAGCCCAACAACGCAACGAGGCAGGCTGTAGCATAGTACAGCCCCTAACCTCCTGTTTTGGACACATAAGGCAATTGTGAGAGTGGTCTATTTTGACGGCACATGGCTGTCCGGAACCGGATGTGGGCCTGGGTACATGAGCCCCAGGTGAAGAGCGTGGAAAGCGCAGAAAGTGCCACCATCCATGCGAACGCCTCTTTGCTTGGGAAAATCCATGCGAACGCCTCTTTGCTTGGGAGAAGCCGCAACAAACGCCAAAAACCCAACGATACCACTCACGAGGATCCCCACCAAAGGCCGGCCCCGGCGGTCCACGTATTTAAAAACCATTGTTTCATGTCGATACATTCACCTGAACATGCAGTACATCTGCGTGTACTGATTCCTCAAGTTCAACACTTTTGACCAAGACACCAGTGCGCGCGCTATAATTTGCACCCATTAACTTTCAACTTTTGTTTTAGTATATATTAATATACAGGGATATATACGTTGTACCTTACAAGACCAAAGTCGTATGTGACGGGACCTCCGCACCTCTTATACTTATTGTTCGAGGTCTACACAGTCTTATTGTTCAAGATCTGTACATCCTTATTGTTCGAGGTCTACACAGTCTTGTTGTTCAAAGTTGCACAACCTTATTGTTCAAAGTTGCACAATCTTATTGTCTTTCAGTGGCCTGATTACAACATATCAACGAAGTACCTTTTCTCCGTACATGCTAGGTACTCGTTGACATTAACACCTCCACAGAGTGCACACTTGCGCGTGCCTATATACCTTAAAAACTCCCCATATTTGAAGCACACATCACCAAAACGTTCTGTCTTATAACAGACCACAAGCTCCTCAACGGGGTATCCTACTAAATATTTATAGTTTGGGTTGTCTAGTAACACCATCATACATTATACTATACTATACTATACTATACTATCTAAAATAGCATACTAAACTCATTCAATGTCGGGCTATACTGAGCCGAACCACACTTCTGTGAGGCTCAATAAGACAGTTCTTAGACAACTTAGACAGCTTAGACAGCTTAGACAGCTTAGACAGCTTGGACAACTTAGACAGCTTAGACAGCTTAGACAGCTTAGACAACTTAGACAGCTTGGACAGCTTGGACAGTCACGACTATTTTAAGGTGCAGAGTTTTTAACCCTCCTTCGAAACGTTAGATAAGTAGCCCGGATTCCTCCCTCTGAGAAATCATCAACGAATAAAGATGACTTACTTGAAGTTACAAAGATCCCAACGCAGAATAGTGAATACATAGTATATAGTATTTAGATACATAGTGTTAGATTCTGGTTACGTCCAGTACTCTGTTTTGTATGTTTATTCGCCAATGGATCCCCAATAGGTGGGAATCCGAATACTTATATAGTTAGCCTGTGGGTACCAGAGAAGGGAAGCATGGTGGTTAAATGCCATGTCACGGGGTAAGGTGAATGGATGAGTCCAAGTCACGGGGTATGCCCCTTGGACGAGACATTGGCTTTCGTAGGCTCGAGGATACTTTGGGTAGTGTCTATCCATGGAGGGTCTAACACTCGACTACAAAATCTACTCTATATTCTATACTCTACTAGTATAGTCTACTCTATACTCTATACTCTATACTCTATACTCTATACTCTATACTCTATACTACTCTACTCTCCACTACTCTACTCTCCACTACTCTACTACTGTATACTGTATACTACTCTACTACTACTAGTATAATGTACTCTACTCTTCTACTACATAATCTACTCTATATTCTATACTGTATACTACTCTACTCTGCTCTACACCTATGCCTAATTTGGTCTGTATATTGGTACATCTACACCGTTCGTTGGTATCTGTAGAAGACGGAGCTGCTTATGACTTTGGGAGTGGAAGCTTAATGGCCAGAGCCCTGTCCAGAATGGATCTAACAGTCTACACTATATAAGGTTTTTACTGCTATAAATCTCACTACTATAAGGTTTTTACTGCTATAAATCTCACTACTATAAGGTTTGTACTGCTATAAAATCTCACTACTGAATATTCACACTTCTCAGTCACCATTGTTCTGGTGAAACTTTTCACTGCCACGTTTCTTTTCAAAGGCTATATAAATCACACTGGTTCTTTTTTGTGAGGAACCATCAACGGATAAAGTAGATAACCTAGTGTAAAACGTTCAACAAATCTAGCAGAGATATACATATAGAGATATAGATATAGATATAGATATAGAGATATAGATATAGAGATATAGATATAGAGATATAGATATAGAGATCTAGTGTTAGATCCACCAGGTAGTATCCTACCTATGGACGTATTTTAAGCCCTCACTGTCTAATCCTAACAATGGCCATGCCAAGACGCTAAGACCCAACATCTTGGGTTGTTGGGACGGCGTTCAGTGCTATTGTTCCCGTGCTAAGTCGCACGCCCTTTTTCTCTAAAAGTATATAAGTACAACATCCCCCAGCTTGTAAAACGACTTCACTATAGAAAAGTAATACAATGTTTTGGTGTTAGTGGCCACTCTGAGTCGGGTGCTTTATGCTTTGGATTTATTTAAAACGGTAGATGTTCACCATAGGGTTAAGAAGAACTCAAAACGTCTCACTCAGGAACGAAAATGAATAGATGGTTCAATTGGTATAGCTCAATAATCCTCCCCAAAGATACTATACTCAGAATTAATTTTCTCTTGCGTTTCACCTATCATCGGCGAATGAACATAGTAAACAGAGTACCTGACGAAACCGGAATCTAACATCTAGATATAGAGATCTAGATATAGAGATCTAGATAATAGAGATATAGAGATATACATATAGAGATATACATATAGAGATATACATATAGAGATATACATATAGAGATATACATATAGAGATATAGATAATGTTAGATTCTGGTTACGTCCAGTACTCTGTTTTGTATGTTTATTCGCCGATGGAGTCCCAGTAGGTGGGAATCCGAGTACTTACATAGCTAACCTACTCTGTAGTCTATATTCTATACTGTATTCTAGTCTATAGTCTAGTCTATAGTCTATAGTCTATTCTATTCTATATTCTAGTCTAGTCTATATTCTAGTCTATAGTCTTCTTGAGTACGTCTAGTACTGGGGTTATGTTCATTGATGGACTCCCAAGTGGAAATTAGTACTTATATAGGTAACCTGTGGGTACCAGAGAAGTGGAGCATGGTGTTTAAACGCCATGTCACGGGGTATGACGCCTTGGACGAGTCATTGGCATTCGTAGGCTCGAGAAATACCTCTATGGGTAGTGTGTTTACCCATGGAGGATCTGACACATATTATAGTATATAGATAGATACATAGTATATAGATAGATACATAGTATATAGATAGATACATAGTATATAGATAGATACATAGTATATAGATAGATACATAGTATAGTATATAGTCATAGTATAGTATATAGTCATAGTATATTACATAGTCATCTTTTTTACATATAGAAGAGAGTACGAAGATTATTTATTTACGTTACATCACATTGATATTTCATCTGATCTGTAAAACCTTTTGATACTCAACTTGAACATATGATATGGTTAGATCCAATGCGGGACTTCCATGACCCGTCCGGCTACAACCTCAGTGTTAAATTCTTGTTACCACGTCTGAGATCTACTTGCTGTCAAATACTTAAGTAGCCCGATTTTTTCTCTGGGAAATCATTCACACCGTGGTTGCTTCTTTTCTTTTGTCCTTGGGTGTGATTGTCTACACAGCTTTGGGTGGATTGAAGGCCACCTTCGTGTGGGACTGGATACACACTTTGATCATTTACCTTGTGCTTATCATAGCTTGCTTCACAATCTACTGTACTTTTCCACTCATAGGATCCCCAGGAAAAATCTCCCATCTATTGAAAGAGGTACAGGATCTGTTCTCTAACCCATCAGGATAGTCATATTTTTCGTTTAATGACCCAAGCTTGTTCTTTAATACTGGGTCTATCACAATTGGAGTTCTTAATTCTTTAATACTGGGTCTACCACAATTGGAGTTCTTAATTCTTTAATACTGGGTCTACCACAATTGGAGTTCTTAATTCTTTAATACTGGGTCTACCACAATTGGGTGTCTTAATTCTTTAGTACTGGGTCTACCACAATTGGAGTTCTTAATTCTGTTTTGGGTGACCCAGGCTACTCCCAAAAAACCATTGCTTCCGACGCCAACAGTGTGTTCATGGGTTACTTGATGGGAGGTTTGTATATAGTATAGTATATAGTATATACATAGTATTTTTTAGGAAGTTTCTGCAGTATAGTAGTAGGGAGCACTATCGTGAGGAATGTACGTATTATAGTAATGCCGTGATGTAGTGTAGCTATACGATTTGAGTACTCCAGTAGTGGTTATTATAGTAAATAGTGTACTTAGTAGTGTTACTACTGATAGTAGCCGATTTGGTGGGATGTTATATTCCTGTGAACATTCCCGTGTGCTATGTACTACCGATTTGCGGAAAAGTCAACGAGGGAAGAAAAGGTTGCTTGGTGATAATTCAGCCATTCGGTTGAAAAAAGTGTTTGGTCCTGCATACAGGCGTGTTCCAATAAAGTTTTGGTATTTTGAAGATTTGTTTCCGAAGAACTGTTTTTGAAGAACTGTTTTTGATCTTTATGACGATCTCTTTATAAAGATCTATTTTTGAAATCAATGTTTTGGAGTACGAAAAGTTGGAAGAGACGTGGCATATAGGCTAACTACATGGTACTACACTAATACCGACATAGATTTATGGATACCAGTCACTGGATGCAACAGGACTGAGTAAAGACACTGCGAATATAAATTGCGTGGTTTTGATTGAATAGATTGGAACTGGAATTGGAATTGAATTGGACTTTTTGGTTTTTTGTGTCATGAAATTCAGGTATGACTCCACAGTGCCTGAGCCATCACTAAGAGGCTAGAGATGTAAAGACTCTTCTCTGAAAAATGTCCAGAGATTAGACTCTTCTCTGAAAAATGTCCAGAGATTTAAAGAGGTTTCAAGACTCTTCTCTGGCTCATCACTCTTGGCATCACTCCTGGAATCACTCCTGGGTATGGTGCTAATACATCCCTCATTTGATTGAATAGTTTTCCATGAAATACTTTGACTTAACCATGGCTTGATTGATTGGTGCTGCTTCAGTTTCGGTCGGAGTGAGTTGCATGGACGGTAGACTGGTGTCTTCTTAAAGATCACCATCAACATCAAGACAGGTTCAGCAGAACATTTGGACATCTGAACAGCAGAACGTCAAAACATCTGGACATCTGAACACAATATGAACCCATCTTCACATCATATGCACCATCTTTGGAACCATCTTCAGACCATCTTTGGAACCATCTTCGGACCATCTTTAGAACTAGCTTAGTAGTTTGGTAGTTCGATGGCTTGTGGCTTGTGGCTTGTGGCTTGTGGCTTGAGCAGGTCATGATCGTGCACTGAAGTCTGACGAGGCAGAATTCTTGTACCTATCCCTCTGGTAAGTCCCTCTGAGTAGTATGACCAACTGATATTCCTATCAGAAAAATATCCATGCTCGTTCGTTTCCGAACCCCTGAGCTTTGAAAGAGCTCTAAAAGAGTCCTAAACTTTTTCGCCCAATCCTATACTTTCTATGCCATACTTCTGTCCATTTCATAGTTCAGCCAGATCATCTTTCCGTCCAGCACTATTTTCGTCCAGAGTTATTCCTGAGTAGGCCGTGATCTTCCAAGTGCTAAACACCTTCAATATCAATCTCGAAACGGGTTTCCCTGAGATGCTTTCCTTATATTATCATTTCTGGAGATTCTCCTCGTTGTATCCCAATTTTTGACGAATCTGCCGATTTTCCTCATTATTCTCGTCTTATTCTGAATTCTGAATTCTCCTATTCTCGTCTTGCTCTTCTGGATTTTCCTATTCTCGTCTTTTTCTGAATTCTACCATTCTCGTCTTCTCTCGATTCCGAAGTTCACGCCGGATCTTCGCCAATGATAAAGTGGTCATCGTCATATGCAGTCGAATGGAGCTCGAGGTTGTCATCGTCGTCAAAGGTACCGAACACCAAGTCGTCGTAGCCTGCACCCAGGTACCCTTCGCTATGGTACGAGGCCAACTTGGCCTGCATTTTGCGGTAGATGATGAACGTGGCCAAGGACACGGCACATGCAGTGATCATGATACTCACCACATCCAAAACCTTGGCGGAAAACGGCCGCTCCGCATTGCCCAAGTTCTTGACCGTGTGCCCAATGAAAATGTGGGCAAACATTTTGGGCGACGTAATCAACGATGCGGCCAAATAGGTCCATGCCAGAAGATTTGGGATGGCAGCCAATGCCCCATTAGACAATGAATATGGTAAAGGACACAAGCGGATCAACACGAGAATGAAAAGAGATGCATCCTCCTTCAAAATCTCCGCAAACGCCCGGAATTTCTCTTGTCTCTGGACCAAATTCTCAGCCTGGTTCCTAAGAAGGTACCGGAAAGTCATGAAACTTGCAAACGAGCCGGAAATCGAGGCCGACGCCAAAAGTGGCCAGCCCCCAGGAAACCCGTACGTCATGCCACATAACATGGCCAAGGCCGAAAAGCCAAGGAGCGGGGGGAAACCCACGAAAAAGATAAGCGTAAAGAGAATGGCTCCTCCGCCACGCGTCTTTTGCACCGAGTCCAGCACTTGCACCAAAACGTCCAAAAGGTACTTGTGGAAAACGAGGGCCACTGCTCCAAGTACCATGCCCACCACTGCAGCCAAAATAAGCAACACCCGTTTTTTGAGGCTCTGCTCATTATACCATTGGAGGATCTGGGCGTTTGTTTCGTGCACCACGGCCACCTGGCGTTGTAGAAATCCCGTCATGTGTGAACACGTGCCCGAGCACTTTGAGAAGCGGTAGGTGTACTTACCGGCTCCGCCAGGCTTATGTGCACGCCACGACCGCCCACCCCAAAATTCTTCTTCTTTTACTTTCAAAGTCTAATTCAATTTGACTTTCATTGAAGTAAAGTTTCAATATTCAACCCCGATTTTGTGGGGTTATTTTGGTGGCTTGGAGTCTCCTCTGCAGTTATGTCTTGCTGGATGCAGTCCCAAGATCTGACTGAAACTGGTGTTGCTGGTGTTTTTCGGGGTTATCTGCACTCCCTGGTTCTTATCTGCACTCCCGTGGTTTCATTGCTTAACGTCTCATCGGTTCCACGCATCATGCATTGGCGATGCAGGCCTTTGTTTGCTATGGCATGTTCCTGCAGACAGTGCGTACCGTGAGTCTCCGAGCCGATCCGCTTCAAAAGAGCAAAAGAGCAACTTCATCTTCCTCACTCTTTTCCATAAATGCGTTGTTTTCTCTTTTTGGCCTCGGTCCTTGCATGGTCCGGAGGCTATGCACCTGGAAACGTCCAGTGTCCCAGCGGTAGCTTGATCCGCTCTGCCAATAAGCTCTCAGACAATGAGACTGCATGGCTCCAAGAGCGTAGTAAGGTGACCAACCAACACTTGGAGACCTTTTTGAACGAAGCTGGACTCGAAAACTTCAATGCTGGTGACTTCATCAAAAACACCACCGACAACAACAGGACGGTGACCATTGGTATTGCCTTTTCGGGTGGTGGATATAGGGCCATGTTGAGTGGAGCAGGCCAATTGTCTGCATTGGACAACCGTACCGTAGGAGCACACGAAGAAGGACTTGGTGGTTTGCTCCAGGCCTCCACATACCTCGTGGGCTTGTCCGGAGGAAATTGGCTCGTGGGAAGCTTGGTGATGAACAACGACTCCAGCGTGCAGGACATGGTCGATAACAAGGACGGGCTCTGGAATTTGGAGCACTCCATCGTCAACTATGGAGGCTGGAATCCCATCAAGGCTTATGAGTATTATAAGCAGTTGTGGGACGATGTCCTGGCCAAGGAGGATGCGGACTACCCGGTGTCTTTGACCGATACCTGGGGCCGGGCCTTGCTGCACCAGTTTTTCCCCGAGCTGACCAAGTACGGCAACTCGCTTGTGTGGTCGCTGATCCAGGACATGGACAACTTTGTCAACCACCAGATGCCATTCCCCATTGTGGTGACCGATGGCAGAACGCCTGGCGAGATGCTCATCAGTGGAAACTCCACCGTCTTCGAGGTTAACCCCTTTGAATTGGGTTCGTGGGATCCTTCTTTATACTCGTTCACGCAAACCCGGTACTTGGGAACCAAGGTCAAGGACGGAAAGCCCATGAACGGCACTTGCGTGGCTGGATTTGACAATGCAGGTTTCATCATGGGTACATCTTCCACGTTGTTCAACCAGTTCGTGTTGCAAATCAACACCACGTCCATTTCATCGACGTTGAAGTCCATCATCACCCACCTCTTGGATGCAGTCTCCGAGGACCAGAACGACATCGCCGTGTATGAGCCCAACCCCTTCCGCAGCTACGACGAGGCTGCGTACCACTCTATTGTCCAGAACGACACGTTGTACCTCGTGGACGGAGGAGAGGATGGACAGAACATCCCACTCTACCCATTGGTGCAGCCCGAAAGAAACGTGGACGTGATCTTTGCGTACGACAACTCCGCAGACACCGACCAGCTGTGGCCCAACGGCACATCATTGATTGCATCTTTCGAAAGACAACACTTGCAACAGGGCAATGGCACTATCTTCCCCTATGTGCCGGATGCAGCCTCGTTCCGGAACTTGAACTTGACTGCACGCCCAGCCTTTTTCGGCTGTGATGCCAAGAACTTGTCCAGCTTGCTTCCCGATGGCGCAGACGACAATGACGTGTATAAATCGCCTTTGATCGTGTACACGGCCAACCGGCCTTTCACGTACTTCTCCAACACCTCCACTTTCAAGCTTTCGTATGAGGAAGACGAGAAGTTGGGCATGATTAAAAACGGTTTCGAGGTGGCCTCCAGACTCAACCGTACCTTGGACGACGACTGGAAAACCTGTGTTGCGTGTGCCATCATTAGAAGAGAGCAGGAAAGACAGGGCGTGGAGCAGAGCGACCAGTGCAAGCAATGTTTCCAGACGTACTGCTGGGACCTGAGCATCGACGACTCCGAGTCGGGCTTGAACTTCACCAGTACTGGTACCACCAATGGCGACCAGCAGAACGATAACCGGACCGTCAGTGCAGGATTCTCTTTGCATGCTGGCCAAGCCTCGAGCATCTGGCAGATGCTCGGCTTTATGCTTGTCGCTGTTTTTGCCTTCACGTGCACTTCTTTTTAGAGCAGTTTGCTTGGCATTCAAGGAAGCATGAATGGCAATCTCATTAGATGCCAGTATACAGGGCAGAAGCCTCTAGATAGCAATGTAAATACCAGACATTTAGAAAAGTGAGTCCCCTTCAATAGAATGATTCATTGGTCATAATAACCTTATGGTCATAGTAATATGGTCAAAATAATCATATGTAACCATAATAACCATATGGTCATTAAATAAGCAATTCTGGTCACGTGGCATACCCTTATCTTCACACCCACCTTAATGCCCCGACTAGCAATATAGACAAACTATCGCAGGTACAACCAGGTACGGCCCAGCACACAGGCCTCTAAACACAGGCACTATCACAGGTGTATCTCCAGTGACCATAGTGACAATAACACTAAATCATGATCAATGGCGGCCACGTGACCCACATGATATAATCTTGGCTGCATTATCTTGGCTGCATTTAGTTCCGATGCCGCCAATCATCCAAGGGACAGGTCATGTGACCTAGGCTATTGTTGCAAAGTATCTTTTTCAGGTTTCGCATTATGCCTGATTTTGTCACCACTTTACAAAATCTTTTTTTCACATGTCACTTCGGACAATGGAAAGAAGCTGCATGAAAAATCAAGTTTGAGTCTTTTTCTCCTTTTTGGGTTTTTTTTTTGAAAATTCGGTTTAGACTTTTCATATCAGGTGAAAAATCTTACCTTAGATCACTTCATCACTTCCACCATTTCAGAATTTCAAATTTCGTGTTTCGCATTGATCACCTGTAGATCTCACTGATCTGACAAGATCAGTAAAATACGGTTAATCTGCCTGCATATGGCCATCCAATAAACTTAAACTGGGCATATTTAGCATCTCCATGTCAAAATATTGACTATCACCAGTTTTTTGCTGGTCCTGCACAAACTCCGGGACCGCTTCCAATAGCCTCTTCAAGCTTAGATTATTCTGACGCATGCTTAATTTTATTCCTGAGGTTTGACGTCATTCAAACATTGGCACGTGTCATTGCCTTTTGTCTTCGCCATTAGTAATCGTTCATAACTCACCTGGCATTGTTCATTGGCTTAACGGCCACTTGTCCTATTTGGACAGGCTTATTATTTCGTGTCACGCTTCACCGGATGTGCGGACATTTATCAAGGACCTGGTGTAGCTTTCCCCACTTTTCATGCCCCTCTTTGTTCCATTAATATTGTCACCAAAAGGACAAAAATTCAGTATGTTCGCCAAAATAGACCTCCTCTTCGCTGTGAAACTCACCCAGACTTTTTTTCTGGCCCCACAGTAAAACGCTGCTTGAATTTCCCTGCATCCAGGGTAAAACTTGCCGCTGTGAATGAATAGGATCGTGTGCAGGCAGGCCGAAAACAAGCACCCGGGGGGACTACCCTTTTTAAGACCACCCATGCCATCCCTTTCCACCGCCTCCAAGATCTTCTCAACATGGTGATGCCAGAAATCGAGGAGAAGCTCGTGGACCAAGAATCTGTCTTCAAGCCCGAAGACACCTCGAGCGAAGAAAAATTGCCCCTCTTCGATACGCAGGACGTCAGCAAGGTGTACTTGGAGAAGTCTATTTTAGTACTGAGGGCCATTGATGACATTGGGTTTGGCCGTTATCAAAAGTGCCTTTTTCTCGTGGCAGGATTTGGTTGGTTTGCCGATAACGCATTCCCCGTGGCTACGTCGTATATTCTCCAGAGATTGAATGAAGTGGACCGGGTCCATTACCCGAAGGGGAAAGCCCCGTACTTGACCCTCTCGCAGAACTTGGGTCTACTTGCTGGCGCCTTTATCTGGTCGATCACTGCAGATGTCATTGGTCGGCGCTGGGCGTTCAACTTCACGTTTCTCTTCACGGCATTGTTTTCGCTTGTGGCGGGGGCCTCGCCCAATTTCGCTACCATTGGGACTTTCTGTTCGCTTTGGAGTTTTGGGGTCGGGGGAAATCTCCCAGTAGACCTGACTGTTTTATTGGAGGCTCTCCCCACCAAGAAAAAATGGCTCCTCACGGTGATGTCTATCTGGTGGAGTTTGGGTCAGGTGGTCACGGCCCTTATTTCGTGGGGGTTCATTTCCAACTATTCTTGCCCCGACCAGCAAACTTGCTATTACCTGCAAAATAAAGGATGGCGTTATTTTCTTTTCACGTTGGGGGGTATGACTTTGGTGATGTTTTTTCTTCGCTTCTTGTTTCCCGTGTACGAGAGCCCAGCGTTTTTCTTATCTCGTGGAGATAATGCCCGGGCCATCGATTCACTCAACAAGATTGCCAGCTTCAACAAAACAATCAATAAGCTCACCTTGGCCCGCCTCCAAGAGCTCGATCAGCTTTATGGAGATGATGAAGACCTTCTGTTGACTCCATCCAAACATAAGGGAGTCAATATAGTCAAGAAACGGTGGCAGAAGTATGATATGAACCACATTCGCCAATTATTTGCATCCCGAAAGCTTGCGATCTCGTCGTGTCTCGTGATTTTAACATGGGGTCTTGTTGGACTTGCATTCCCGTTGTATAATGCCTTTTTACCCACCATTTTGGAGGGCAAGGTCACCACCCCCAATAGTGTCCACATTACCTACAGGAACACGTTGATTGTGGCCGTTTTGGGGATTCCAGGGAGCTTGATTGCCGGTTTTTCAGTGGAGTATCGGATAGGCCGTAAAGGCACCCTTTGCTTCTCATGCATCATGACCGGGATTGTTTTGTATGGGTCCGTGACGGCCAAATCTTCCGATTCTAACTTGGCCTGGACTTGTTTTTTCAGTTTCTTCTCCAACATTATCTATGGAGTTCTCTACGCCTATACACCCGAAGTGTTTCCTGCGAGAGTTCGAGGTACTGCAATGGGGTTGGCGTCTTCGTTCAACCGAATCTTTGGAGTTTTTGCACCCATCATAGCCATTTACGCTGATTTGACAACGTCTGCACCGGTCTATGTTTCGGGGGCTTTGTTTTTGGTAGCAGGCGTTTTGGTGGTGTTCTTCCCATACGAGCCAAGAAACCGTTCCAGTATTTAGGTTTGAGAGCGGTGCTTAGTTTCTGAGGAATGAAAATTAAAGCATGTTTGTGCGGTGTATATTCCTTCTGGGTTGTAACTAGCCAATAATGTCCTTGCGTTTATCTTTATCTTTGTTTTTGTCTTCGTCTTTGTCTTTGTTTTGTCTTGTCCTGTCTTGTCTTTGTCTTTTGTTTTATCTTGTTCATTCGTGCATCTTTGCGATTTGTCTATTTGCATCTTTGCAACTTGCGTTTTGCTTAACTTTTGTTCAGCTGTTCATTCGTATGGCTATTCGTGCATTTTGTGTGTCTTATTTTACTGGAGGGCAAAAATTACAAAGGGGGATTTGGTCGGCCTTTTATAGTACAAAATGTCCAAGGTGCATATTCAGGGGCAACCTGAAACATTGCTATGAGGCGGCTGCAAACTTTTGTGGCTGCATTGCATTCCTTACACAAACACAAACACAAACACAAGCCTCGCTTTTGTGCACAAAGCCAACTCTGAATATAAAAGGAGGTGAATTTCCCTGTGCTTTTGAGCCTTGATGTCTGATTTTTGTTGAGTATTATTGACATTTCCGTGAACTGACGCACACGACCACCTTACGACCATGTTAGGACCACCTTACGACCATGTTAAGACCAATTTATGACCATGTTAAGACCAATTTACGAGCATGTTATAGCCATATTATGACCATGTTAAGACCATTTTACGATTATTCTATGATCAGACCGACCTTTTATAACCAATTTACGACCAGTTTATAAGCAGGTGACCAGTTAATGACCAGTTAATGACCAGTTAATGACCAGTTGATGACCAGTTGATGACCAGTTGATGACCAATTGATGACCAGTTGATGACTAATGTACGACCATTTGATAACCAGTTGATGACTAATGTACGACCAATTGATAACCACTCATGACCACCATGACCATTATGAGTCCTATGACTCTCACGAACACCTTACCAATTTATGATCAACTTTCATGTCTATGATTATGGGCCTCTTACCTGATCTGCTTATGGAAATCTCTCAAATTGACTCATTGCTCCACTCTTCACTTTGATTGCTGAGACTCTTGGAGTTGTGCAATGGTCAATTTATTATTATATCAGGAGAAATTGCGCACTGAGCAAACCTTAAATCAAACGAGGCAAAACTTAATTTCTCAAGGGCTCAACTTGGCCTCTTGACTTCGTGGCAGAAAAGCCTAAAAAGACTAGAATTTCGTTGGCACCCGATGCGTTTCAAACTATACTGTATGAATGTCATCAATCCACATTAGATGCCCTGGGCCTGAATCTCCAAGACGAAACCAGGATCCCACCACCGTATAAGGAAAAGCTGATCCGGACTTAAAGTGGTGGGGTGGTGACAGTCGGGCGAAAGCGCATTTTTATTCCCGATAGGTTGCAAATATCCGCAAGCCCTGCACAATGGACGGGCCTGCTCTTATCGGCAAAGCGGTTCGTGCGCGATCCGCCGGAATCAAAGATTCTTCAAAGCTTCTTCAACGAACTTCTTCGCTGATTCCTCTTCAGATTTCTTACTAGATTGCCCAGGCCTAAATTTTTACCAGAATCTTTGAATCCGCTTTAAAGATTCTTGACGCAGTTTCAATTTTTTTCATCCATTGATTGAAACTACAGAAATTTTATCAACAAATTTCAAACATGCTGTTCACTTCCAATGCAGAGATTGCTCAGTTCGGTGGCAAGCTTCACAAGTTGTCCCATGACTCCAAAACCACCCAGACGAAAATGGACGTGAATGTCTTTGTGCCAGGCACCTCCGCATCCAAGGTGCCGGTGTTGGTGTACTTGTCAGGATTGACATGTACACCCAATAATGCATCAGAGAAGTCGTTTTTGGCCTACTTTGCTAACAAATACGGTTTTGCCTTGGTTTTCCCCGACACCTCGCCACGTGGTGCCGGAATCGAGGGAGAAGACGACTCGTATGACTTCGGAACCGGTGCCGGGTTCTACGTGGACGCCACACAAGAGCCCTGGGCCAAGAACTACCGCATGTTCACCTATGTGCACGAGGAGCTCTTGCAAGGCTTGAGCAGCCACTTCCCCGCCTTGGATTTCTCCAACATCTCCATTACGGGCCACTCCATGGGAGGCTACGGAGCACTCTCGGCCTTTTTCCGCTTGCCCGGAAAGTACAAGAGTGTCAGCGCATTTGCCCCAATCTCCAACCCTCTGAACTGTGCATGGGGAGAGAAGAACTTTGGCAACTACTTGGGCTCCAACAAAGAGGACTGGTACAAGTACGATCCCACACACTTGATCAAGAACTACGAAGGAGCAAACCAGCCGGATATCTTGATCCACCAGGGTGCTGCAGATGGCTTCTACGCCAAGGACAAGTACTTGCAGCCCGAGAACTTTGCAGCTGCAGCAAAGGAGTCTGGCTATAAGGGGAAGGTGGATCTCCACATTGAAGAAGGATACGACCACCTGTACTTTTTCATCAGTACATTTGCCGAGCTCCACGCGCAGCACCATGCCAAAGCTTTAGGTTTGTTGAACTAGCAACCCATTGAAACACCCAAATTGTGAGTCAGCACTGGGTGTTTTGAACTATTCAAACTGACCAGTTGAATAGATTAATGTGGCTAGACTTTATGTCTAGGCCATGACTACTAGATTGATGGCTGATAGATTGATGGCTGATAGATTGATGGCTGATAGATTGATGGTTGATAGATTGATGGTTGATAGATTGATTGGCAAGATCAACAGCCTAGACAAAGTCTACTATCCTGTCTGAATAACTCGACAAAGTCTGCTGTCATGTTTGCTTGACTAGACTACTAGAATCTAGATTTCTGACAGATTGTCTGGCTGAATAGATTGATGATTAGACTTTATTACGACAGGTACATTTCCTGCAGCAAGTCGGAGTACTTTGCCTCCCACGAAGCACACCACTTGATCTTGTTCTCGCTGGTCTTGTTGGCGTCGCGGAGATGCCTGATTATCCCAAAACACGACTTGTCAATTTTCTTAGATATCTCCGTAACTTCTTCGTCAAGCACTTTGTTAACCATAAGCTCCACTATAAGAGAATCGACATGCCTGCATATAGCACCCAGCATGCCACAGATCCCATCGATTTGCTCTCCCGACAAGAGCAACTTGAGCGAGTTGTTAATGGAGAGGAATAGGAGCTTGATGAGCTTGAACTTCTGGAGCCATATCTTGGAGAACCGAATCACCGAATCCTGCACAATGGAGTCATCACTATCATCATTTTCTTCATCGCTGGCACTATCTGCAGGAACACCAGGTACTTCATCATCGGAAAACTCATCGAGGCCAAACGGATCGTCGTCATCAAAAGTATTGGGGTCTTCTATCCATTCTGCGAATTCATCGAGTCCATCTTCAATGAGAGCAAGGTGCATTCTACTTGATCTCACGAGAAACCCGAGTTTTCCTAATGATAGAAGGATCACAAGGTCATCACAGATGTTCCATATGTTTCCCACCAACATCACCCTTGGATCAGACCTCAAGTCTGTTTCTTGAATGTCTTCTTTGTCTTCTTTGTCTTCTTTGTCTTGTTTTTCTGGGCTTTTGGACTGGTTTTTCGACGTGGTCTCCTTTTCAGACTCTTTAGACCCCTTTCCAGACTCTTTAGACCCCTTTCCATTAACATCTACTTTCCCCAATATGTCCGTGAGCTCATGGGTAAATCGGAGGGCAGCACTTACCAAGCACGTGCAAGTAGACTTGATTTCGTCATAGAAAAGCAAAGACTCTTCACTGGGTGACACCAGCGATAAGGCGGAGATAAACAATATGAAGGATTTGGACAATTCCAGGAGGGTGGAAAATGTGGCGTTTCCAGAACTGCTTATTTTGTCCGGCTGGAAAATAATCGCCACTTTCATGCTGTGGGCCTTGATGAGTTTGGCTATCTTCTTTAGCTCCACAAGAGGCTGGGCTATGTTCGCCGGAGGTACGGATTTTCGCCATGTTTCATCTTCAGCCGAAAGTTGTGCATGCCAGAACCGGAGGGCCTCGGAAAACGCCTCCAAAACCTTGGCTGTTTCCTGAAATTGGGGGCTGGTACTCATTGCTGGGTGAAGATTTGGTGATGCTTGGCTTTTTTTTTTGTCTGCGACATCAGTACACCACAATCTTAAAAAGCCTTAAGATTTTAAAAAGCCGAGGGGTTTTTGGAATCGGCTTTTGAAATGAAATCTCTTGAGAAGGAGGATTTTAATAGGAACATTAAGAAAAGATTTTTTTTTTTCGAAAAATGTCTTCTGGGGAAGAATGCCACTTATACTCAAGTTTGTCAGGCAATTGCCTGCATATAAGCACAAAAAATGTAGGTTTTTTAAAACAAAGTCATTAAAGAAGAAAAAGGGGTTTAAAAAGGAAGAACTTTTAAGGAGGGAGATTAACAAATACCTCTTTGGTTTATAAAAATAATGCTGGCGGAAGAGGAATGCCGTACAGCTCAAGTCTAAAATGAAAAAGCCTGCATATAACACAAAATGTGAGTTTCTTAAGAGCAAAACTTGAAAGGAAAAAAAGGTTTTCAAGAGGAATAATTGAAGAGGAATATCAAGATAATATCTTTAATTTTGTTTAAAAAAAATTTCTTCTGGAGGAGAAATGTCACTTATGCTCAAGCTTAAAACGCTATATCCTACATATAAGCACAGAATGTGGCGTTTTTGAAATAAGAAACCTGTTGAAAAAGAGGAAGTAATAAAGAACATCAAGAAATGGCTCTCTTTAAAAAAATAGTGTTGTGGAAGAATGTCACATATGCTCAAGTTTGACAAGTAATAGCCTGCATACAACACCAAAGTGTAGGTTTCTTAAGAGAACAAGAAGGTCTTGGGGAAGAGGATTTAAAGAAGACAATTCAAAGAAGGGGAACAGGAAAGTGCCCTTTTTGTTTGGAAAAAAATGTCTTTTGGGAGAGGAATGTGACTTGTATTGTCGGCAACCCCTGCATATAATCACAATATGGTTTTTTTTTTTCAAAATAAAAAACCTCTAAAAGAAGAGGAATTAAAGACGAAGAGCAGGAAATTGGTTTTTGCTTTTGAAAAAATGTTGTGAAAGAAGATAATCACTCAAGCTCAAGTTGGACCAGTAATATCCTGCACATAATCAAGACGAGTAAGTTTTCAAAAGAAAAGCCAATAAAAGAAATGTGCCTTTTTAAAAGAAGGATTCAACGAAGAAAAAAACAAGAAAATTTCCTTCGTCTCAGATCCCACTGAGGTATCAGACACTACTGGGGTTTGAAAATCTGAAAACTCCCGTCGATGTTAAGCCATGTGAAGTACAATATCATCATTGTAATTTAGTCACGTTAACAGATGTAGAGTAAATGTGTGTAGCCCTGGCCTAGCTGCCTTTCATGGGTGATCACTTCTCAAACTCCTCAATAATTCCAGTATTGATCTCTTTGATACCTTATGATACCAGGCATTGAGATCATGTAATGACCATCATACCACTTATTAGAAGCAGCATTGATTGTCCTGGGCATGCTTTAGACTGGATAGCATCATCGAAAAGGTCTTCTGACCAAGGTTGACCTCAATACACCAAACTTGTAGAATGCTTCTAACAACCTTGAAGTATACATTTCATAGTGTACTCTTTATGAATTCTCGTTTTTCTCCTTCTCTTCTTCATCACATGATCTTTGTCATCCTTCATTCTTCTTCTTTTCCTTCTTTTCTTTTCATCTTTCCTCATTCCTCTATGACATCGCCTTTTCTGTTCCACTTATTTAATCATTCTCATTTCCTTTCTCCTCCTCTTTCTCATTTAATACAATGGCATACGATTGCACTGAGTAAAAGTACCATGGTGATTGCTTGTGCAATCTTCTTGCCTGAAGCTTCTGGAATCGTTATTGAGCCACGAGACGTATGGAGGCCATCCACGTCTGCAAAATGTACTTGTAACGTGTCTTTTCTCGGACGTAAAGGTATATCTCTGCTTAAACTCGCAAAACTTCCCAATTCTTCGATGGTCTCATTCGCTTTATCTCTCAATCCACTCTTTTCAGCTCTTTCACTACCAGTCATCGTTTTCATCGTCATCGTCGCTCTCGGCGACCTTTCCTTTTCTCTTGTTGAGAGCACTGGCTAGAGCATCCGCAAGAGTTTCGGGCTGACCCGAGGAAGAAGACGCAGGAGGCGCAACTGGCTCGCCACGTGCTTCCTGGAGCAAGACGTTTGGTTTTTCGAGCGCAGACTTGTCTGTTTTCTTGAGTCCCCCAATTCCTGCACCCCGAATCGAAGCAAGAAGTGCATCTCGTGAACTATCCACCACCGGAAGCGATGGCGATGTGGATGTATCTACAGGAGGTAAGGGTGGGGGTGGGGGACCATTTCCATTTTGAGCCATTGATGGAGGAGGAGGAGGAGGAGGAGGAGGAGGAGCTCCATTTTGGGCTCCATTTTGCGCCATTGGGGGAGGAGGAGGAGGTGGTGGTGGGGTAGTGGTGTTCTGGGTAGGAACTGGGGTCTCCTCATTCTGTGGGGGCAGAAAGCTTGGCTCTGATTTTTGGGGTGGAGTGTGTTCTGGTCTTTTGGGTGGAGGTGGGAAGTTCTTTACAGGAATAGGCGTATAGTCTCTGGCCGGAGGAGGAGGAGCACTCTGCTGGGCTAGAACTGGGGGTTGAATTTGTGCAGGTTGAGGCTGTGGGGGTTGAAATTGTGGAGGCTGTGGAGGTTGAGGTTGTGGAGGTTGAGACTGCATGGGTGGTTGTGGAGGTTGTGGCTGTTGCGGTGGAACTTGGGGCAATGCTCTTGATCTTGGAGGAGGAGGAGGAGGAGCTCCACGTGCAGGAGGAATAGGCGGAAGAGGCCCGTTATTTGCAGTTGGTTGGCCTGCTCGGGGAGGAGGAGGAGGAGGCACTGCTCTTCCAGGAGCCCTAGGCGGAGGAGGAGGTGGATTCGATACCAGAGGGGACAGTACCGCCTGCATGGGAGGCACGGATGGAAGAGCCGAGTTTGTAGGTGGAGGTGAGGGCTGGGAATTGTGGTGTGGGGGAATGGGGGCATTGAGTGGAGGCACCCGGAACCTCAGCTTCTCCTGGACATGTTCCAGTGGCACCAGGTCCGGCAGAGAGGCCCTTGTTTCGGGAGCAGGCGACGGTTCAGACGATTCGGGCGTCACGGCTGCTGCTGGAGGCGGAGGGGGAGGAGCCTTCTTTTTCTTAGCTATAGAAGTAGAGCCCGAGTCTTGCGTAGTGTCAGCACCAGCAGAAGCACCAGAACTAGCACCAAAACCAGCAGAAGTCTCTTTCAGAAATCTCCGTGGAATAGGGGGCTCCAAGCCAACCAAAGGCCCCCCCTGCTTTGCAATATAGCTCTTAATAAACTCCCGGTTCTCAGCAATCATATCTTCGGATATACCAGCGGCAGCAAGCTCATTATAGAGGGATCTCCACTCGGGAGGAGGCTGGTCGTCATAGTAAAGAAGGCCGCGGGCTCGTCTGGACCGTTGCCCCGTGGTCGGATCCACGTATTCCCCCCGCAGCCCCAGTTTGACCAGCTGTGGCTCCATGCGGTCCTTCAACGCCACAGCATTCTTATTGTTGACGGTCTGTTTCGACCCGTGCTTGTTCCGGGTACATACACGTTTGTAGAAGTGGGCAGCATCATGAGTATCCTCAAAAAGGAGGCCCGCCAAGCACTCTTCCATCTCAAAGGTGTGGAAAAAGGTTCTATCCTGGTGGTACAGGAAATCCACATAGAGCTCCTGGTCCCAAAGCACACCACGGGCACCAGAAATGTCCACGAGCTTGAGGAAAAACGTATGACCCACCAAATCGTCCACTAGCGCTATGGCGCCAGAAAGACCAGTGTATGTCCAGGAGGATGTACTGGGGTAAGCCACGTAGAGCCTGGCCACGGTGGCATCGATGATCTTGTTGGAGGCTTTGGGCACCGCACGCTTGATTTTCTCCTTATCGGGCGCTGTGAGAATTCCCATAGTGGAGAGGGGTGAGTGGGGGTGAAGAAGAAAGGGGGAGTATGGGAATATGGAAATATTAGGTGGGTGAGTATGTGGGTTTGGAGTGAGGTGCCGCGGCAGTATGCAGGACCGACATCTAGACAAGATAGGTTTATATATATATATATATATATAAATTTTTAAACCTTCAAGATTTAGAGTTAATGGTTTGATGGCCAAAAAGATAATCGGTGGGACTTTGAAGGATCACAAGTTGTACTTTTCAAAAGAAGAGATTGTGTAGATTTGCTCCATAGAAAAGCCAGTGCGATATTAAGGAAAGTAATAGCAAATAAATTAGCCATTTTTTTTTGTATATAGTATCCAAAGTCACAGGTGTTATAAAATTTTATGATCTTGTGCATGTCAGAAAACCAAAACCTTTTTCCTGATTCGAAATCACATGATTTGGAAAAGCTAGCTAAATTTACTATGGTTAATTTAAGTTAACTACTCGTTGAGGTCTCCAGGCAACTTATTTTGTGATGAAAAAAAAAAAAAAAGGGTAATCAGGGAGGCAACAGATCCATTGTTTATCTACTGTTATAAATTAAGACTGGTGAAGGATGTGATAGATTATGTGGAGCCAGGATAAAAGTATGCCTGTAATACCTTGAGTCTTTCTCTTTTTCATAGTACCAGTTCTGGTATACTACCGATTTTGAGAAACCTTTCTATCACCTTACTTCCACTTCTGACCTTTTACTCTGACCTTTTATTCTGAGCTTTTACTCTGAGCTTTAGTTCTGAGCTTTTACTCTGAGCTTTTACTCTGAGCTTTTACTCTGAGCTTTAGTTCTGAGCTTTAGTTCTGACCTCTGACTTAGTACTACTGATACTTCTGCAATTGGAACTTCTGGACACGTAATTTTGGATGGCTTGCAATAGTTTTCGCCAATGGTTTTTTATCATGGTTCTAGACTGGCAGAGTACGGCACATTCAAGTACATCGGATGTAGTAGAGTAGGGCAGTAGTACAATCAGTAGTACAAGTCAGTAGTACAATCAGTAGTACAATTCAGTGGACTTCTCAGTATTCTGAGTATTCGCACTAAGTATAATAATCACTGCTTGGTCAGAATGCGATGGTCTCCTATACCATTATAATGTATATTACTTGCATTATATTTAGTCTATATACTTGATTATTTGTACTCTATATATTAATTGTACTCTATATATTAATTGTATTCTATATACTTCATTATTTTTACTCTATATACTTCATTAATTGTACTCTATATACTTCATTATTTTTACTCTATATACTTCATTATTTTTACTCTATATACTTGCATAAAATTTATTTCTCCTTGCTCTAATACTCTGTAGTGTTTTCTGTAGAATGAGCCAGTAGTGGGGTCTATGCAGTCCCGGACCTAGCCTATTCTCATCCATATCACAGTCATAGATTAGGCATAGACAGACATATAAA
>NLAL01000253.1:5654-23407 GCA_002374735.1 Metschnikowia sp. 13-106.1
ATATTACCAAACGTCTACCGACAGAAAATAGTAAATTATATGAGCTCTAAACCGATCCTAATCTTTTTTCTTCTTTACCTTGTAGACACCAAAAAGCTCCAAATGGGAGTCCAAAGTTCTGTATTCAACCACGTGGTTGATTCTCTTTCACAGTTGAGATCTGGAGATTTCCGAGTCAGGAAAAACTGGGGTTTACATGTCGATCTGAAAATCTAGAGTATACAATACACTATACACTATACACTATACACTATACACTATACTACTCTATACTCTACTCAATTCTCTACACTATACACTATACTACACTATACTTTACTATACTCTACTATACTCTACTATACTCTACTATACTACACTATACTACACTATACACTATACTACACTATACACTATACAGTACAGTATACTACTATGTTAGACTAGATGATATGTTCTTTGATTCATTTAGGCTTTACTAAAGCTATGTTCGTTGATGGTTCCTCAAAGAAAGGAAGCGGAGCGGCTTATATAACTTTTAGAGAAATGTGGCATTCGAAAGACTCTCCACTAGAGCAATGCAGTTGTCTGGAAGATTTAAAAGGATACTATGAGACAAAGCAGGGTCCATAATATGTCTATAGTGTGGGCTCTGCCTATGGTGTATCTCACAACTCTGCACTCTAATTCACACTAATTCACACTAATTCACACTAATTCACACTAATTCACACTACTCTACAGTATACTACTATAATTATTCTAGTCTAAAAACTACATTAATATCCATACATTTCTTTGCTGAGTCTAGATCGTTTGTCTGCTGTTCTACTTAATATTTAACCGGCTCAGAATTCCGCCCTTTAGAAATCTTAAACGAATACAATAAAATCACGCAAAAATACTAAAAGGTCTAGTATATTACTCAAAGAGAGTACTCACTCTAATGTACTACTATAATGTACTATAATGTACTACTATAATGTACTACTATAATGTACTATAATGTACTACTATAATGTACTATAATGTACTATAATGTACTACTCTAATGTACTACTCTAATATACTACTATGTACTACTCTAATGTACTACTCTAATATACTACTATGTACTACTCTAATGTACTACTCTAATATAGTGCATTAACATACTTTCACTTTTTTATTCTAGAGTATACACCTTAACATTCAGAGGTGAATTCGGTAAAGGTTGTAGTGACAGTCAAGTGTACAGGAACAGTAGAGTCCATTACTTCGATAACTTAGAATCAAGTGTAAAGTAACGGTAAATTCCATAGCTTAGATAACTTAGAATTAGAAAAACCCTTGTCAAAATATTTACACCTTGGAACCAGTTATTAACTATATACAAGAAGTATTTTCTCATGCTCCCGTACTTCTGACTTCTAATGTTGATGATGAGCTTTCCACTGAATACTTTCGATGATTCAAGCTACTCACCACTGCTTACAATTTCATACATCATACTAAAACATTGTTTACAACTACTCTAATACTCAATATACTACAATATACTATGATATACTATAATACTACTCTAATACTACTCTAATACTACTATAATATACTATAATATACTACAATATACTATAATATACTACTCTAATACTACTCTAATACTACTATAATATACTACTCTAATACTACAATATACTACTATAATACTGTTAGATCCACCAGGTAGTGTCCTACCTATGGAGGTATTTTAAGCCCTCATTGTCTAATCCTAACAATGGCCATACCAAGACGCTAAGACCCAACATCTTGCGTTGTTGGGACGGCTTTCAGTGCTATTGTACTCGTGCTAAGTCGCACGCCCTTTTTCTCTAAAAGTATTTAAGTACCTCAGATTCCTCCCTCGGAAGAATCATTGGCGAATGAACATAGTAAAAAGAGTACCTGACGAAACCGGAATCTAACAAATACTACTACAATATACTACAATATACTACAATATACTACTCTAATACTCTAATACTACTCTAATACTCTAATACTACTCTAATACTCTAATACTACTCTAATACTCTAATACTACAATATACTACAATATACTACAATATACTACTCTAATACTACTACAATATACTACTCTAATACTACTACAATATACTACTCTAATACTACAGTATACTACTCTAATACTACTCTAATATACTACTACAATTGTCAACGAGTACCTAGTATGTACGGAGGAAAGGTACTTCGTGGACATGTTGTGATCAGGCCACTGAAATACAATAGGGCTATGAAGACGTCGAAAAATAAGGCTGTGCAGACCTTAGACGAACAAAACGTATAAGAGGTGATGTGGCCCCCTCACATAAGACTTTGGTCTTGTAAGGTACAACTGACTTATCCCTGTATATTAATATACTAAAACCTAAGTTGAAACTAATATACTACTATGTACTACGATGTACTACCATGTACTACCATGTACTAATATTTACTACTATGTACTACTATGTACTACTATGTACTACTCTATAAAGTAGTACTCTAATACACTACTCTAATACACTACTCTAATACACTACTTTAATATACTACTCTAAAATAAACTCACATAATCTCACTATTGTTGGATTCTTGCTGTTATGTCTGCCACTCTGTTGAGTATGTTCATTCACCGATGATTCCTCAGGAGGAAAATCTGAACTACTGACGTAGTGGACAAAGGCGTCGCCTGGCACCATTGTTCTAGCTGATCACATAATCCTGGTACTTGGTTTAGCAAATTATCCTGGTACTTGGTTCATCATATTCCTCCCTGGTACCCCATACAATGATGGTAGCACAATGAAATGGCATTATTAAGAGACAGCAGAGGTTACAAAACTAACATAAGTAGAGTACCACCGAAGGTGGATCCAACACTATATTGCTGTATAGGACTACTTTACACTTTAATCATAGTAGTCTTCCAGTGCTCTACTCTACTTTATAGTATACTACTGCACTACTACACTACTACACTACATTACAATAAACTCAATGTATGACTCTATGAATAATCATCGGTTGAAATAGGGTGTTTTGGGGACGACAAGGTGAGCGTAACAAACTGAAGCTATACTTGTTTCGGGCACCTTGGCAAACTGGGGCTTTCTGAAAGGGACGAAGCTGAAGGTCACTGCCACTTGCAATTTAGTGTCTTTGGTGTCATACGCTAATCTACCCACATTACTGTGTACTGTAGTGATCCACGCTCTATGACTATAGGTTCTCAACGCATAATTGCTCTCTTGGTAATGTTTTGATTCTTCTCCTGATTGGTGGTTCTATTATTGTCGTACTCAGTCCACCAAATCCTGACTAGTAGAACACTTTTGCTTTGTCATCTGCCATCTAAATTATCATCAGCACAATTAGGTAGTATTTCGAAATAGACTGGGGCTATAATTAGAATCATGACTTGACTTTTGACTTGACTTTTGACTTGACTTTTGACTTGACTTTTGACTTGACTTTTGACTTGACTTTAGACTTGACTTTTGACTTGACTTTTGACTTGACTTTTGACTTGAATTTTGACTTGAATTTTGAAACTTTGGCATTAAATTTCAGGTAAAATGGTTTTTGAATGTCTTGCAACCACCATAAGATTCTCCAGTCCAATTGAGATAGATCACGGGATATAGATCACGGGATGTATGAGGGAGATGTCATGGTGTAACAACTGTCAACTCTTTCAGGAAAACTCCCGGTCTTTAATGACTGCTGCATCTTTCCTGATCATAACTGGTTCGAGAGACAAAAAAGAAAAAGCTCACCTGTCCTGTCTGGGCATTATACATGTATCCCAAATCAGACGATTGTGTGCAGGCTGCGAGCACCCCACTTGCTCTCCACACTCATTCCACCAGCTCCAAAAATTTAGAACCATTCCTCTTTTCCCTTTTCGGCCGCCTTTGACTTCACAATTCTTTGATTTTGGCTTTCTGAATATTACATAACCCATTATCTTCTCTTATCCCTCTCTCATTTTTCCATGTCTGTTGCTGTTGCTGCCAGGTTTCTCGATGATAAACTCGGGAAATGGAACCAGAAAAAACCCCTTGTTTTGGGAGTATCCGGCCCCCAGGGTGGAGGCAAGCTGTACCTTGCGCAGAAACTTCTCCAACACCTTTCGGAAACCCACCCCCAACTCCGTTGTGTGGGCGTGCTGATTGATGACTTTTACCTCACGCATAGTGAACAGGAAAAGGTTTCAGCAAAGGCACGTGCAAGCGGCAACTTCGTCTTGGAAGGCCGTGGGTTGCCAGGAACTCACGACGTGCAATTGGCCTTGGACGTCATGCACAAGTTGGTCAACAGGGAACCTTGCAAGGTGCCAGTGTATGATAAGAGTGCATATGGCGGTGCGGGGGACCGGATGCCTGCGGAGCAATGGCAGCACGTGGAGGAGCCGGGAGTGGACGTGGTAATATTTGAAGGCTGGTTCACGGGTTTCACCGCCATCGACGATGCCTCCTTCCCTTCGGCATACCTCTCCAATGACCCCTCGGGCGTAGTGGCCCGAAGCTCTATGCACCACTTGCAGGTCATCAATGGCGACCTCCGAAGCTATGAGGCGCTTTGGAACTTCTTCGACTTCTTCGTCTTCTTGCAAGTGCAGGACTTGGACTATATCTATCACTGGCGCCAGCAGCAGGAAACACACTTGAAGGCAACGGCTGGTCTGGGAATGTCCGACGACCAGGTAGCGGCTTTTGTACGCAGGTACATGCCCATGTACCACCTCTATTACTGGCGTATGTGCAGAAAAGGCTTTTTACCCGCTGGCCGAAACCTTCGGATCCAGGTAGACCTTGATCGTGCCGTGGTTGGTTCTGAGGAGGTGTAACCGGGAATCCACAATCCAAGGCCCCACCAATCCAAGGCAATCATCAGTCCAAACAAACTTTCAACCACCCTAGACAAATATAGACCAATTGCAGGAGTGAGCACTTATAATGCAATTGACATGGAACAAAGTGGGTTACCGAAATGGTGGACAATCTCAAATATAATTAGAGAATTTCCATTTTTTCGGACTGTTCGAGACTTCCTTGAAGCATTAAGAATTCTTCGGAGACATTTTCAACCCCTTCTGGAACTATATCACCCAATGCCTTCCAGTTTCAGTTCCTTGAATAACAAATTCATGGTGTACACTGAACTCTGGAGTGTATATGCACTCTCATAGACCTCCTTGTGTTGACTCTATTAGTCTGCCACCAGTGACCAAAACTCATCTTGATTATGGACACAAAATGCCGGAAGAAAAGTTCCACCGCATGGTCCACAACATGTCTCCGCTGAAAACAGCCTTCAAAGCCAACCTGTACTTGAAGCTCTAGGATATAGGCGATTACATTTCAGACTGCAGTTCACCTCTAATTATGTCTGGATATATTAGCTGGGAAGGATTCTTAAGAACCACGAAATTCTCAATCACCTTTCAACACCCCCAAAATACCCATCCCTATAATTCCCAGATGCTTGGTTAAAGAGAAAAACGGATCATGGTTCATAAAGATATGGGTCTTATCCAGCATTCATGGTGAGAAAGAGCCATGGAGATTAAAGGCTGAAAATTGAAGATGAAGAGTAAAGATTTGAATATTCAGATTTGAGGTTCCAGATTGAAGACCCAGGTTTGAGAAAGAAATGAGAGTAAAAAATTTAGGAGGTAAGAATTACAGGGAGGAATTCGCCTTTTATAGACAACGCTCCCTTTTTCCCCGCCCTGTTTATTTGCAGCCATCAGCCATGCAGGAGCGGCGAGCAGCGAAATATATAAAGGCGCCGCATTCCCCCAGTTCTGGAAAAAATATGTATTTTTCTTATTTACTAGATGATAGCCTTTTATGACAGCCAGAAGAGACTTTCTTTTCTGAAGATGCAAACTCGTGGCCCCATAGATTAAGTGAAATCTTACTTAGATAGACTTTACTTAGAAGAGCTTTATAGAAAGCCTTTACCATAGAAAGAGAAACTACTTACAGAGGTTTTTCCATAGAAAGGCTTTACTTAGAACGGATTTACTTAGAAAGGATTTACTTGGGAAGGATTTACTTGGAAAGGATTTACTTGGAAAAGCTCTACCATAGAAAGGCTCTACCAAAGAAAGGCTCTACCAAAGAAAGGCTCTACCAAACTATATTTGATCTTTCCATGTTGTTCCACCACAACCAGCACGAGCAAAATATCTCCATGCCAACGCAACCCATGCATGGCCGCAAGAAGTCGTTGTCAATGTAAATCCAGCATCAGAAAATCAGCAGTGCAAAGTACATATTTCGGATGGTGCTTCCATTGTTGAAGTCTCTCAGTCCATGATCAGAGAGGCGGTTACTGCCGGGTTGAGCTGCATCAATATCAACACATTCAAAGCCTTCACTGAGAACTTGCCTGATTCTTTGACCGTTTGGGATATCCACAGCAAGAATAAAGATCCTGAGGAAGATAAGGTGAGCATGCGGATCACTCTTTGTTTTCAGCATCATTTCCAGCGGATTCAAGTCTGATGCTTCATTATACGCCGATGACCTGGTCATGGCCAACTTGGCGTCAATAATCAAGAATGTGAATGAGGCTTTATTTGAAAAGGCTTCATTTAAAAGGGCCTGGATATATCAGCCATCGTGATATGCCCAATGGCTTCGAGAAATGGAATAACGTGGGGAGACACAACACTCCAATGCCAAATAACGGAGCTCAGGAGACCTGGCTAAGGGAACAAGATTGAGGAAGCTACTGCCCATGATTTCCCCCAAGTCATCATGAATTACCATCCATATTCCTGACCCTTCTTATCGCCTTGGATGCTTCAGAGATTACCGGAAGCTTCTGTACAAACTGGATGTCCGTGGGAGCTATTCTCCAGCCATTCTTTTCCAATGTTTTTCCAAATACCTGATTCTTACTCCTGGCAAGCCCTATCTCCGTTATAACCAGCGCCTTGTGCCCTTAGTACTATTTCACCCGCAAAGATGGCATCATATCGACTCCGAGACTCCGTGATCCAAACCATCAGTTGGTCTCCTAGTTGTTTGATAGAAGTGGTCTGGTCTTCGTTCGGTCAAAATAATACTTTAGAGGTACAAAATCCAGCACAAGTCTACAGGTGTTGTTCATTTGCCAGTTTTTGCTCATACCTTAGATCAGAAGAGGAATAGCGACTTCTCCAACTCCTCGATCTTGTTACAATTCTTAGTGCCATAAATTCAGAGCTCGGACATCAATGGTTGTCAATTGAGAAGCGATACGGTGAAACAAGTACTATGTACATTTCCGTTCTATAGCTTGGAAGATTGATAGTTTTTTTTTTGGTGGACGCGTCCTTCCAAACAACAACCTTACAGGATGACGACAGGATAACGACCTCCAGAAACAACTCCAGAGCAAAAAAATTATGTACCATAGAAGAATGGTATTCTCCATTATCATGAGGTGTTACCCTAGCATGGTAGCGTGATATTATCAAGGGGCCAGTTACATTCTTGAAAGAACGGTTGAGGCTTGGAGGTTACTATGTTCATTGATTATTAATCAAAGAAACAGCTCAGATTCTTCTTTAAGGATTCCAAAACTTCGAGGATTCCGATAAATTTCAGGACCAGGGATATTTTCATTTACCTCTGACTTGGAGGCATACGTGCAGGAGGGCACGATTTCCAATTTCTAGGAATACATTGATGACTCCTTTAAGCCGAACTCCAGAGCAATAAAACAAATATGCAGGACTGTATTTGTGCTTGAATAAGAGACTTATGCTCGAAGGAATTGAAAGCAGTCAAGATGAAAATGAAGATTGAAATGGTCCTCAGTCTTAGTGAGAAACTCAGGAATAGGCCAGTCAGATGTTTCCCTACTTTTAGGGGAAAACGTGGCAACTCTTCACCAGAACCGTGGTGAGGATTTCATCATAGTATGAAGCACTTTGGTGGCCATTGAAAACTCCATATCACACATCATAGAACAAAGTACAATGGCCTGGGCTTTGTTTTCCACTATTGACTAAGTCTCTGGTATTGGCTTAAGCGCGAGATGGCTCATTTGATTTCTAGCCTATCGGCTTTCGATGGAGGGATAGAGGCTTGCCATGGTTCCAACCGGTCACGGGGAATAGGGTTCGACTCCAGAGAGGCAGCCCGAATGACGGGTGCGTCAAGTACTATATCAAGTACCTTAGTGGTAGCTGAAACGAAGATGGTGATGATGGTGATAGTGATGGTATTAGTGTTAGGGCGGAGTAGAGCCCTCTAAGAACGTATGCCTCATAGTACGTCTATGGTGCCGTACCTATAGTGGATCTAACAAGACCATAATCATGGAGTTACTTACCCGTATATTTAAGGCTATTTTATAGAGCGTCTAGGAGGGTATAGTTCATACCATATTCGAGTTTCATACCAACTAGCATCATCTTTGGGTGTAGTACGGTCGTGCGCCACTCATATTGCGACTAGTGATCATTTCATTGAATGGGTGATTCCTCTACACGACTTCGATAGTTATTTATTGAACGCCATGACGATTGACACTGGTGTCACTGATAGACTCATTGATAGACTCATTGATATCTGACTGTACAATGTGAACCCATTGAGGAAACCATGACTAGTCATTGTCAACAGGCCATTGATTAGCCAGTTACAGGCCACTTTCAACAGACCATAGGACAATCTATTGAGGCCATTGAGGCCATAAGACAAACCATTGAGACCATGGAACATGGAGCTTTGGGTTCACGTGATCGAGTGTTCTGCATCAGAATAGGCTCACACCTGGTAGTCTTCCGGGTAAAAGATCAAGCGTTCCACGCCGTTCTCCGTCAAAATAACCATTCTAATCACACCTCCCGACAGCCCATCCCACTTGATGGCCTCGGCAAGAGCCGACTTGATGAACTGCACACAGTCGTCTTTCTCCATCTGCGGGCGGAAGTTCTTATCACACCAGCCATAGATGAAGGTAGATCCCGAGCCAGCAATGGCGTACTCCTGCTCATGCATTGAGCCCCCAATGGGAATCAGGTAAACCGACCCCTTGTTCTTCAGGTCGTAGCCTGCACAGATAATACCCGCCGTCAACGCGTCCTTGTTGTTGTAGCAGATCTCCTGGAAAATGGAGGCCGCCACCTTGGTGGGCGGCGTCTGGCCTGCAGGCAACTGCACCGAGTACATTTGCAAGTGGTATTTGACAATATCCGCTACCGCCTGAGTATCGGCAGCCGATCCCGACCGGCAGCAGTAGATGGTATCGTGGATCTGCGTCAACTTGTCCAGCACTCGGTTGGCGATGTAGGTTCCGGTGGTTGTTCTGGAGTCTGCGCCGAGAATCACGCCGTCCTTGAATTTGACAGCCATGATGGACGTGCCAAGCGACACCTCGCCTTTTTTGAGGTGGTTGATATCCACTGAGATTCCGTTCATTGTTGTGTTGGTGTTGGTGTGTGGAGGTGTTGGAGGTGTGGAGTGGAGTGGTGGCGTAAGTGAGTAGGTGAGAAATGAGAGTATGTGAATTAATTAGTGTGAGGATGAGTGTGAGAATGAGTGAGAAATTAGTGTGAGAAATGAGAGTGAATGGAGTGAGCGCCACTGCGAGGACCACCACCGCGTGCGTGTACATGCAGGACGTCCGACTGTAAAGAAGATAACGCCAGATCCGCAACGACGGTTGCGGTACCAGGAGGACCTGTGATTAACCAGGGAGTGATATGCAGTGGATGACTCATACTATAAGACATTGACCTCATAGTCTCATCAAGATATGTAAACACTCTAGGGGAAGTGTTTGCTTCAGGAATAGGAGACGGATAGTTGTCAGTACTCAGTGAAGTATTATCAATACGAGATCTTTTGGTGGGTCTGGTTCTTGGAGGCATCTTGGTATTCCTTCGGGCAGTTGATATTCAATTATCGATACTAACAATAAATGGGGGCGAAGTCCCCTTTATATATTTGGAGATTCTTCCTTCATTACGGCATTCATTGTAACCACAATTGATTGCCGCAGGAAAGCAGGTGGCTGGCTAACCAGCCAGCCGTGGTTATCAGAGTGCGCTCTTTTCATTGCTGGTTTTCAACACCGACTGTGGAGAAGTCAGTTCAAGTCTTGGTTAAACATCAGTACCTCTACACTAATTATTATTGGTGGGTCTGAAGTCGGGAGACATCTTGAAGTTCTTCCCCGCTTGATGGATATTTTGGTGTGCAAAGGAAAAAAGTTGGAACACTTGCAAGGAGTCCGGGGTGAGCAGTTGCAACCCAAAAATGGCTTTTTTTTGGTGAAGACAAGACTACGTCAAACATGTTTGACCAGACCGGGGGATACTGAATTCACCCGACAGAAACTGAACTCCGACAGGAACTGAACTCCGACAGGAACTGAACTCCGACAGGAACTGAACTCCGACAGAAACTGAACTCCGACAGAAACTGAACTCCGACAGGAACTGAACTCCGACAGGAACTGAACTCCAACGGAAATTGAACTCACATCGATAATTGGTAGACTTTTCTTTTTTTTTTTTTTTTTTTGATAATAATAATTAGACTTTCCTTTTTTTCGATAAGAATTGGCAGATTTTTCATTTTTTCATTAATAATAATAATTAGACTTTTCATTTTTTTCTCAATATTACAGTGTTTTTCAAAAGTATTCAAACCAGCACAGCAAAATGTTTTAAACTACACTTTCAAAAATAAACAACCAAAAATCCAGTTTCGTACTTATGACTTAAAAATTTCTAAGCATCTAAGATTCGAAAGAATGTTTTTTTGTGAAGTCCCTATTAAATATTAAAAACAGGAACTTTGTGAATTATTGGTTTGGTTAAGTTTCTGTTAGACCCACCATGAGTAAACACACTACCCATAGAGGTATTTTTAGAGGCTACGAATGCCAATGACTCGTTCAAGGCGTCATACCCGTGACTTGGACCCATCCTTTCACCTTACCTCGTGACATGGCGTTAACCATCATACTCCAATTCTCTGATACCCACAGGCGTAAGTACTCGGATTCCTACCTACTGGGAGTCCAACAATGAACAGAACCCCAGTACTAGACGTATTCCAGAATAGACTATAGACTAGAATACAATGTATAATATAGACTATAGACTATAGACTAGAATACAATGTATAATATGGACTATAGACTATAGACTAGAACACTATAGACCAGAAATCCTACTGTGCATCAGACCAGTAGACCAGTAGACCAGTAGCGTATCACACAATATACAAGATAGTATATAGAGATGAGACTACCCGTATCAATCATTTACTACCAGATGTAACCACCGAATATTGACTTCTTTACCACTAGTTGGGCTTGAAGCCGGGACTTAACTCCTTCAGTATGTCCGGATCTGCGTACAAGTAATGCTTCACATCTTGTTGAAACCAAAAGCCCTGCCTAAAATACTGTGAATATGTATAGCCTTGGACTTGTTCTAACTCTCAATATTTACAAACTATTCTATGCACCAACATTCACCGATGACACACCATTCAATTTCTCACACCACACCAATTGCCATATTTTATTACTCACGCCAGTTGCACTATTCTATCATTCACATCAATTAAGCTATTCCCACCCTACTTCATTCACATCAATTAAACTATTCTCACACTATTCTATTATTCTATTATTCGTGGTGGCCATGTGTATACGATATAGAATATAGACTATAGACTATAGAGTAGACTGAGAAGTGTGAATATTCAGTAGTGAGATTTTGTAGCAGTACAAACCTTATAGTAGTGAGATTTATAGTAGTACAAAACTTATAGCAGTGTAGACTGTTAGATCCATTGTTGAAAGGGCTCTGCTCATTAAGCTTCTACTCCCAAAGTCATAAGCAGCTCCACCTTCTACAGATACCAATGAACAGTGGACATGTACCAATATACATACCAAATTAGGCATAGGTGTAGAGTAGAGTACAGTAGTATATAGTATAGAGTATAGAGTAGATTATGTAGTAGAGTAGTAGAGTATAGAGTAGTAGAATAGAGAGTGGTATACAGTAGTAGAGTAGTAGAGTATAGAGTAGTAGAGTAGTAGAGTAGTAGAGTATAGAGTAGTAGAGAGTAGTAGAGAGTAGTATAGAGTAGATTATGTAGTAGAGTGGTAGAGTACATTATACTAGTAGTAGTAGAGTATAGAGTAGTATAGTAGTATAGTTTACACTAGTATAGTAGTAGAGTATAGAGTCTAGAGTATAGAGTAGTATGAAGTATAGTATTAAATTATACTAGTAAAGAGTATAGAGTATAGCAGTAGCGTATTAGAGAGTAGTATGAAGTATAGTATTAAATTATACTAGTATACAGTAGAAAGTATAGAGTAGATTATACTAGTAGAGTACTAGAGTATCGACTAGAGTAGTAGAGAGTAGTATACAGTAGAGTAGTATACAGTAGAGTAGTATAGAGTAGAGTAGTATAGAGTAGTATAGTGTATATAGTAGATTATACTAGTATAGAGTAGAAAGTATAGAGTAGATTATACGCAAAAGTATCCTTCGGGCCTACGAATGCCAATGACTCGTCTAAGGCTCCATACCCCGTGACTTGGACTCATCCATTCATCTTACCTCGTGACATGGCATTTAACCACCATGCTTCACTTCGCTGGTATCCACAGGCTAACTATATAAGTACTCGGATTCCCACCTATTGGGGATCCATCGGCGAAACATACAAAGCAGAGTACTGGACGTAACCAGAATCCAACAGTATTAGTAGGCAGTCAACAGGAGTAGTCAGTCAATAGGAGTTGGAGTAGTAGTCAGTCAATAGGAGTTGGAGTAGTAGTCAGTCAATAGGAGTAATAATAGTACTAGTAGTAGTAGTAGTCAGTCAATAGGAGTAGTAGTCAGTCAGTAGTAGTAGTAGTCAGTCAGTAGTAGTAGTAGTAGAGTATTAGTAGTAGTAGTAGAGTATTAGTAGTAGTAGTAGTAGTAGAGTAGTAGTAGTAGTAGTAGAGTAGTAGTAGTAGTAGTAGAGTAGTAGTAGAGTATTAGTATAGTAGTCAGTCAATAAGAGTAGTAGTAGTAGTATTAGTAGAGTAGTAGTCAGTCAATAGGAGTAGGAGAATTACCATAGTGTTACAATGGCTATTATCTACTGGTGCCAGAGTCAGACAAATGTACTGCCTATATCTAAGTAGTCTGGAAAAGAGAGACTATAGGCCTATAGAATGGATTTAATTGTTACACTATAGGATAACGGATATCTGAGAGTATCTTTGAGACCAGAGTTTGGGAATTAATATTCGAATTTGCTACTGTTCCTCACAGCCAATCTCATTTTAGAGTACTACTAGTCAGTCAGTCAGTCAGTCAGTCAGTCAGTCAGTCAGTCAGTCAGTCAGTCAGTCAGTCAGTCAGTCAGTCAGTCAGTCAGTCAGTAGTACTAGTAGTATTAGTAGAGTAGTACTAGTAGTATTAGTAGAGTAGTACTAGTAGTATTAGTAGTAGGAATAGTAGTACTAGTAGAGTAGTACTAGTAGTATTAGTAGAGTAGTAGAGTAGTATTAGTAGAGTAGTAGGACCATTTCTCTCACTCAGAGACTTCGTGTTACCCTAACAACTCTACAGCTTTCTACACCTCTCACAGTAACATGGTACTATATTATCGGCTATACGTGACAAGCCTAATATATATAGCACATACTTTCAATCTAGGCAAAAGTCAGTCGGGTGGTCTCTCACACTCACTACTCCATAACTGGGCCTACAAAAACGCCCCTATCCATACTGCTTGACATTGACCTTTGATAGTTTAGTAGTTTAATATTATATAAGTGATGATTTATAAGATAGCACTACTGGAGTTACTGGACTGAAGTACTGGACTGAAGTACTGGGAATGAAGTACTGGGAATGAAGTACTGGGAATGAAGTACTGGGAATGAAGTACTGGGAATGAAGTACTGGGAATGAAGTACTGGGCTGAAGTACTGGGACTGAAGTACTGGACTGAAGTACTGGAATGAAGTACTGGTCTGTGCTGCATCGCATACACTGGCACTGCCCTAATCCACATACTACAGTTGTGTTAGATCCATTCATGGGTAGCGCCCCACCTCTTGAGGTATTTTTTTGAGCCCTCACTGTCCAATCCTAACAATAGCAATATCAAGACGCTGAGGCCCAATATCGCATTATGTTGGCACGGCGTTCATCGCTATTGTTCTCGTGCTAAGTCGCACGCCCTCTTTTCTAAAAGTATTGAAATCCTCAGATTCCTCCCTTGGAAGAATCATTGGCGAATGAACACAGTAAAAAGAGTACCTGAAGTAATCGGAATTTAACAAGTTGGAAGAAACCTGCTAGCACATAGTCACCTGATTGACTTTCAGTCACCTGATTGACTTTCAGTCACCTGATTGACTTTCAGTCACCTGATTGACTTTCAGTCACCTGATTGATTTTCAATAACCTGATTGACTTTCAGTAACCTGATTGGAAGTCAGGTGCATGGGCCATACTGTAAATCACGACACAGTCTTATCAAGATATGTATCAGTCCAGAACAATGTTCTCAGATAATAGTCTGAGGAAGTTAGATTCTTGTTGTACCTTTAGCACCAAATCTGTACTCGATGCTATGAAACTCAATGGAGCTGGTGGACTTTCAAGAGAAAACTCGCCTAATGTGCAATTGGAAAACCAGGCACATGTCTCCCACAAGACGTGTGGCCTGCCCCCACCACGGTGTTGGTAGCCGAGTACGTCAAGTGTACAGCATCAAAGAAGACTTTACTGCTACCGCTTCTACTAGTAGAATGGGAGTAGTAGTACTTTAAGTCAGTCTATAGTACTAGTGTAGTACCATGAGTCAATCAGTAGTGCTAGTACGATACCTTGAATCCATAGTACTAGTCAATCAGTGGCATTAGAACTTCATAAATATAAGTACTATGATCAAGTACTAGTACAAGTAATAAAGCAGTAGTGAGTCAGTAGTAAATTGGTGGTATTAGATCGGTAGTAGTAGATCGGTGGTAGTAGTAGTAGATCGGTGGTAGTAGTAGTAGATCGGTGGTAGTAGTAGTAGATCGGTGGTAGTAGTAGTAGATCGGTGGTAGTAGATCGGTGGTAGTAGGTCGGTAGTATAAATCGGTGGTAGTAGATCGGTGGTAGTAGGTCGGTAGTATAAATCGGTAGTATAAATCGGCAGTAATAAATTAGTAGTAGTAGCACCAGGAGTAGAGTGACAGAGCGCGCGTCTATTGTCGCACACTACTACACCACCACTCACCCAGCACTCTCACCACCAAAACCTTATACCTCTTTTTCTCCCACCGCCTTTCTGCTGCCACTGCTTTTGAACCAGTGTAGACACCCTACCTGCATACTGTCCGCTCCTATTTTCTGATTGGCTATTCTCCAATTGTATCTCGCTTTTTGGTGGTACCGTACTGGCTTCTTTGGGGTACCTTTTTGGCACTTTGGTGGTAAATCTTGGATTGACTGCTGACTTTTTGGGTGGCAATGAAGGTGTTTCTGTTGATATTTGCTGTGTGCGCGGCGTGTGCGAGTCTAGACCTTGGGCTCGGCCCCGACCTCTTGGTGCATGTGCAGAACGACCCGGTGGTCAGCCATTTGGTGGAGTTTGAGGTTTCACAGGGCGACTTTCAGAGCCCGGCCACGACGCTAGGCGTTTTGAAGATGGCGCTTTTCGGCGATGTGGCCCCCATTACGTGCACCCACTTTGTCCAGAATGCCAAAACGATCTATAAGGATACCGTTTTCCACCGCATCATTGAGGATTTCATGGTGCAGGGAGGAGGCATGAAGATGGCGGACGGGGGGACGTTGGAGAATGTGGCTTTCGAGCGCTTTGATGATGAGCCGTTTGTGCTTCGTCACGATAAGTTGGGCCGCTTGTCCATGGCTAATGCGGGGCCCAATACTAATGGGTGCCAGTTTTTCATTACCACGGGGCCCAAGGCTCCGCATTTGGATGGGAAACATGTGGTGTTTGGCCAGTTGGTGGCGGGCTTTGATGTGTTGCAGGCCATGAACACCGTGGAGGTCCACGAATCGCTGCCCAAGATCCCGGTGTACATTCTGAAGGTGGACGTGACGGAAATGCCGATGTATGCGGCGCTGAACGTGGAGCCAGTGTCGCTGGGCTACTCCTTCTTGATGTTTTTCTGTGTCCTCGCCATGGCTGCCTATGGTCTCCACCGCTATACCTCTCGCCGTCTGTTAGTGGATCTCTCCAGCTTCAAGATATGAGATGTGAAAACGGTTGGGAATATTGACTGGATCTATTGTCTGAAATCGATCACCTGAGCCTTTGATCTTATGAGTCTGGTCACTCGATCACCTGAGCCTGGTCCTTCTGTCTGCCCTTCTGTCTTGTCTTGAGTATGGCTCTTCAGTCTGGCGCTTTAGCCAGGTCTTTTCCAGGTCTTTTCCAGGTCCTTTGATTTCATCCTATGATTTCATTATTGTTATATTTTGCTTGTGAGCATGGTCTTGAGCTTTAGCTTGTTTTGATCTGTCTGTCTCCCCGGTCCCTGGTCCTTGGTCAAATGCATTACTTTATTTTGTCTGGATCCTTGAATCAGAAGTGTCTGATTAGACGGTCTTCGGTCTGAATTGTCACTAAGAGGGGGGGTTTCAGGTGAGTTGAGGTGAGATTCAGATGTGGAGGAATCTGATCGAATACCTGTAAGCTCCAATAAGTTAAAGCTAGGTGATTTTGGGCCATGTCAGTTGATCCATGTACAGCTCAATCTCTCCAGATTTTTTGCATCAAGCTTCAATCAAGATGGGAAAACTAACTGCAAGATAAGGCCCTTGCCAAGACACTTGCATAGTCTATGACTTATGGAGAAGTGGTCTTGTGCCATGGATACAAGAAACTAAAACTGATGAGCTTCAGATCCACCAAGCCTGCATTAATGGAATGGCATACCATTGCTTATTTCAACTGGAGCAATGCTGGACTGAATACTGTTCAGGATCCATCATGTTCCGTTCCGAAGAGTTATAAGCTTATATTCTTCAAGAGCAAGAGCTTATTTGATTATCTGATTCTTTGTTAATCCAATCACCTGCTTGCTGCTTGGCTGCTTGTCTGATGATACCGGGCTTTACTGGCTTCAATGGTATACTCCAGTGGAGAAATCCTCACATCTTATTCCCACTCTATGTTCTTGGTATTATACCAGTAAGCATAGAGTAGGGTAGTGTATAGGGCACCACATTCATATCTATATAAACATATGTACATGTATCATAGATATCATGCCCAAGTTATCAGACTTCTGGTACTTCTGCTTCTGTCACGTGACCCAAGGCATCGCACTCATTGCTTCACTTCTCCACATTTCCAGATCCATATGTCCGAGTACCCCATAGTGGAGGTGAAGAACCTCCCGTACGATGCATCGACGCAGCTGCTCCATGAATTGGTTTCCACTTTTGGAAAAGTTCACCAGCTCCGCATCTCCGATGGCTCGGCTCCCCAGGGCACGTGTTTCGTGGTGTACACGTCCATGGACGGTGCAGTCAAGGCAGCCAAAGAACTCAACGGTATCAATTTCCATAACCGTTATTTGGTCGCCAAGCTCTTTGTACCGTCTCCTCCACCGGCAAGTTCCAGCTAAAGTAATTTCAGTCGACCTAAGGTATTTTTCAGTCCCAGCTGAGTATCTTTTTGAATTGCTGCTTTGGTCAGAGGTTATCCATGGTCTCTTTTTCTGGGCACTTTCTGGACCCCCCC
>NLAL01000213.1:0-29288 GCA_002374735.1 Metschnikowia sp. 13-106.1
TACGAACTGTATCACGGCGTTCGACCATCAACAATGATGACCCTTTTTCGAAGATGCCAAGAACAATCATCACCATTGTTCTTGGCGAAGAGTTTTCACTGCCACATTTCTCTTCAAAAGCTATATAAATCGCACTGGTTCCTCTTGGTGAGGAACCATCAACGGATAAATAGTTAACATAGTACAATACGTTCAATAAGAATCTAACAGTTATACTACTACACTAACTACTATGTTATACTACTTAACTATTATGTTATACTACTATAATAACTATTATGAAATACTACTACACTAACTATTATGAAATACTACTACACTAACTACTATGAAATACTACTACACTAACTACTATGTTATACTACTACAATAACTACTATGTTATAGTACTACAATAACTATTACATGTTCGTTAATCCATTTATCCGTACTAATACTTTTCTCGTTAATGGTTCCTCAAAAAGATCACCGAAATGGCTTAACGTTGAGAGAAACGTGGTCTTAGGTCTATCGAAAAAAGCTGTATCCAGCGATATGTTCTGTAATATTCCCAACATCATTGCTGAGTGATTTATGGCTGAGTGATTCATGGCTGAGTGATTTATGACTGAGTGATTTATGACTGAGTGATTTATGACTGAGTGATTTATGATTGAGTGATTCATGGCTGAGTGATTTATGACTGAGTGATTTATGGCTGAGTGATTTATGACTGAGTGATTTATGGCTGAGTGATTTATGACTGAGTGATTTATGACTGAGTGATTTATGACTGAGTGATTTATGACTGAGTGATTTATGATTGAGTGATTTATGACTGAGTGATTTATGATTGAGTGATTTATGACTGAGTGATTTATGACTGAGTGATTTATGACTGAGTGATTTATGACTAAGTGATTTATGGCTGAGTGATTTATGGCTGAGTGATTTATGGCTGAGTGATTTATGGCTGAGTGATTTATGGGGAGATGCAGGTTTATCCACTTTGCAAGATAATTGGGTGGCCATATCGTTGACTTCACCTACTCGCACCACTCCAGATGTGTTCATCAACACTGATTTCAAGACGGAGTTGGTCACGCAACTCAGAAACATCAACAGGCGAATTTCACTCAAGGTGGACTTGACCGTGCAATACCAGAAGAAGCCTGGCAACTACCACACCGTCAAGTTCCAACATGGAGCTGCACCCAAGTACAGTGACACCTACAAGTCTGGAACCGTGGTGGTGGAGCCTGGGTTGCCAGCCAATAGCAAGAACCCCAAGCGTCCCAGAGGCGTTTCCAGTGCTGTTGACTATAGCAAGTACAACAACCGGGGAGCACAAAGAAGAAATGTCTCAGCTTACCAGGCACCTACGCCAGTTGCTAGGCCACAGGCTCAGGCCCATACCCAGGCCTTTGTGCGTCCACAACCTTCCGCCCAGTATAACGGAAACATCACCCCAGACGCTGCCCAAAACACTCCACCGGCAATCCCACAGAAACCTAAGCCACAACCACAAGTTCGTGCCAGATCTAACCCAGTCCCTTCTGAACCCAGCACATTTGCTATTTGTGGGTGAACAATCCAACGTTTACCTGGAGTACTTCTAGCCAGTCTCCAGCCAGTCTGATAGTATCAGTACATGAGTGTCTAGACCTATAACGTCTGATCTGTAACCAGTTCATAGTTCGGATTTCCTGTTACATTGGCTTTGATGATTGCTTATACTGTTTTGGTACAGCATGCTCAAATACTGTGGTTCAAAGTCGAGTCTACTATCATTCTACACAAGTCAGGCAATATTTCACTGAATGCTAGGTCCAGGGAACCGGTCAGTCTAAGGAATGTCGTGATGTAACGAGGGAAGTGAATATAAATATAAAGATTATAGAGGTGATAAGACTTGGGTAATAGTATAAATTTCAAAAAATGGTCACCAATTACTGGTCACGAAAATACTGGTACTACTGTCCGGTACACTGTATAGTAATATGGCTCTGTCACTCTTTAATGCTAGTACAATTTCTGCATAGATAAAAAACACGGATACAGTACCATACCGAGAAGTTGTATTTCTTAAATTATCAAATGGATCTTTTATTGCTGTATATGTTCCATTCAATGTGTATATTTTAGTATATGCGATACTTCACAATTCCTCAGATGTTATGGGAATTTATAAAGGACAAACGAAATTATTCTAAATAAATACATTTCTACATGATAACTTTTATTAAGGTTAAACAAACAGAATCGCCAAAAATACATCTCCTTGCTAGTCTATATACTGTGCTACACATACCTTACCATTCTATACTATACCATACTACATCATCTATACTTTGTTACACGGTGCTAGACGGTACTACCACGCTAAATAAGATCTAGTCTAGGATCAGCATACATATTTTTTGAATCCAAAAAAAGAAATCTATTAAATGGGTTGTACCAGTATTTATTAAGTGAAAAGTCCTCTGAATGTCATCTTTATTATAGATACTAGTATATAATTCTAACCGTGTAAAAATATTACATGAATAAGTGAAGGTGATTTCAGGTTTAGAATCGAAATGTAATGGTGACACCGAGAAGTATTCGAGAGAAGTATTCGAGGCATGATTCCAATGGCGATTTCCTATGTTTGACATGGACTCATGACTAGACTAAGCTTTTTATTATTACGGGTGTAGTAAAGTAGTGCATTCACCAATACTGTAATGAATTACTATACTATTCCATACTTACCATACAGTACACCAGTACAGTATAGTATAGTAGTATAGTATAGTACACTAGTACAGTATAGTATAGTACAGTAGTACAATAGAGTATAGTACAGTAGTACAGTATAGTATAGTACACTAGTACAGTATAGTACAGTACACTAGTACAGTATAGTACAGTACACTAGTACAGTATAGTACACTAGTACAGTATAGTATAGTACAGTAGTACAATAGAGTATAGTACACTAGTACAGTAGTACAGTATAGTATAGTACAGTAGTACAGTATAGTATAGTACAGTAGTACAGTATAGTATAGTACAGTAGTACAGTATAGTACAGTACACTAGTACAGTATAGTACAGTACACTAGTACAGTATAGTATAGTACAGTATAGTACAGTACACTAGTACAGTATAGTATAGTACAGTAGTACAGTGTAGTACAGTAGTACAGTACACTATACAGTATACTAGTAGTATAGTATAGTGACATTATAAGGCTTTACCTTTAAGCTACCAATGGTTACTGAGTCACATGATTTGAACACATATAAACCTAGCACAAATCTAGGTGACTTGCCTATTGGTCTACGACTCACTTTTTATTAAGCTCATAATTTTTTTATCTCTCCTATATTTTTTTATCTACATATTTTAACATTTATTCATTTATTTATATTCATACCTTTTTTATTTCATTACTAATATTTCTCACATATCCCCCTTTTTTAGTATATACTTATTAAATATTTATGAGATAAATGTCTAATCTTTATGTGCTTTTTAAATGTAGTCTAATTATAAAAATATGATATCATATATATTGAGTAATAAAATATATATAAAATTTAAAAATAAATATAGGTAAGGATGTATGACTGAGTGGCTTAAAAATAAATATAGGTAAGGATGTATGACAGAGTGGTTTAAAAATAAATATAGGTAAGGATCCACTTATTATAAAAATAAGTATCACCACATATAGTCTCAGAAGTTTCTTTTTATATGCCTAAGGATATAATATATATAAAGTTCCAGCTGATTGTTATATTTATTTAAATTATAACGTTAAAAATAGAAAATAAAGTATTAAATAAATAACAAATGTTTCAGCTTACAGTGATGTTTTATTACCTTAAATTCACATCTAAGGAAAGCCACAATGTTATTTGGCTTCAAACTAAAAAACCTGTAAGACCAGTTGACCCCATGGCGTAAAGCATAACCACTTCACCAAAAATTGGCTTCTTTCTGTTTAAGGGATTGGTTTATTTAAAGATTAATGGATGAGTGATTTAAAGCGTAATACTTGAGTTATTAAGACAAAAAGTCCACATGTTCGAATCACGATAAGATAAAAATGACTATGGCGAAATAAGTGAATGTGATCAGTTAAATCTAACAAGTTAAGGTTCAACTCCCTTTAGAAAGGGTCATTAATACGAAACTTGTTTCAAAAGAGAATATAGGGATTGCAAAGGAGTATCAAAGAAATACCAAAGAAGTCGCAAATGAGTTTCACAGCAGTTTGAGTATGACTGCCATGTAAAAGTGTTGATATTTGAGGCAATCAACTTTGTTTCAAATAAGTTTTCAGTTCCAAATGAGTTCCAAATGTGCTTCAAATGAGTTCCAAATGAGCTTCAAATGTGTATCACTGGTGTATCAAAGGAGTTTCATATTTTCTTTCAAATGAGTTTGAAGTTTCAAAGAATTACCAAGTAAAAGTAAATAATTACAGAGTAATTATAAAAAAGAAAGAAAATGTTATGACATTTTTTTTTTTATCTTCTTTTACTTCATCAAGTGCAAGATTATTTAATCAATTATCTAAACATATAATTGTAATAGCGAGTGGTTTATTAGCTATACCTATATGATTGATCTGAAATTAATATATTTTCTACAACCGATGGTATAGCAGAGACAATAATTTTATTAACAGCTTATTTAATACGTTTATCAATAATATCAAATTGAAATAATATAAATAATACTTTATTTTATGAATTAGTTTTGAATCTAGGTATAATTTTATTAATACATTTCATGTGTCAAGATATGACCTCTTTTTATATTTCTTTTGAAGCTTTTTGAGCTCCATTATTTGTAATGATAGGTTTATATGGTGCAGCTAATAAAGATAAAGCTTGTATGAAGATGTCCGTATATAACTGCCTAAAGGAGTGCTAATCAATTTAGTAATAAACCACTTTTATTAATATACCTGCGTTAAATGCTACTTTATATGCAAACCATTACGCCAATATGTTTCAAACCACATTATCCAAATGAACAAACCAATAATTCAAATGTTATGTTTTTAATATTCAATATAATTTTCACATAAACAGGATATTTCGAATCTTTGAGCCTGGGCATTTTTCAAGTCATACGTACGAAACCTTTGGAATTATTGGTTAGTTATTTCTAGTGTGCTTTGAAATGTTTGCCATGCTGCTTTGAATCGTTTTGAATAATACTATACTCTACTATACTACTATATTGTACTATATACTCTATACTCCATACTCTACTATACTACTCTATTGTACTCCATACTCTACTATACTACTCTATTGTACTATATACTCTATGTTAGATCCACCAGGTAGTATCCTACCTATGGAGGTATTTTAAGCCCTCACTGTCTAATCCTAACAATGGCCATGCCAAGACACTAAGACCCAACATCACACGATGTTGGAACGGCGTTCAGTGCTATTGTTCTCGTGCCAAGTCACACGCCCTTTTTCTCTAAAAGTATTTAAGTACCCAGATTCCTCCCTCGGAGAAATCATCGGCGAATGAACATAGTAAACAGAGTACCTGACGAAACCGGAATCTAACACTAATGTAAATAACACTCTATAAAACTATACTATACTGTAATCTAAATAATAGTCTAAGCTAAATAATACTTTCTAAATTATACTCTAGTCTAATCTAAATAACACTCTATAAAACTATACTCTACTTTCTAGATTATACTCTAATCTAAATAATACTCTATAAATACTATACTCTACTCTACTCTACTTTAATCTAAATAATACTCTAATGTAAACAATACTTTAGAAATACTATACTCTACTTTCTAAATTATACTATATACTCTACTCTACTCTACTTTATTCTAGTTATACTCTACTATAATCCAAAAAATAATTTAGAAATACTATACTCTACTGTTAGACCCTCCATGGGTAAATACACTACCCATAGAGGTATTGCTAGAGCCTACGAATGCCAATGACTCGACCAAGGCGTCATACCCCGTGACTTGGACTCATCCTTTCGTCTTACCTCGTGACATGGCGTTTAACCGCCATGCTCCACTCTCGGGTATTCACCGGCTAACTATATAAGTACCCGGATTTCCACCTATTGGGAATCCATCAACGAATCAACATAACCCTCAGTACTAGACGTATTCAAGAATCTAACATCTACTTTATTCTAACTATACTCTACTTTAATCCAATTATACTCTACTTTAATCCAATTATACTCTACTTTAATCTAAATAACACTCTATAAAACTATACTCTACTTTCTAAATAACACTCTATGAATACTATACTCTACTCTACTCCAAATTAATCTAATTCTATTCTACTTTCTAAATTATACTCTACTTTCTGATCTGAATTATACTCTACTATAATCTAAATCATACTATAATCTAAATAATATTCTATAAATACTATACTATACTTTTTAAAGTGTACTCTACTTTCTAAAGTGTACTCTACTCTATTCTACTCTACTCTAAACAATACTTTAGAAATACTATACTCTACTTTAATCGAAATTATACTCTACTTTAATCTAACGATACTATATACTCTACTCTACTCTACTCTAATCCAAATAACCGTCTATATAACTATACTCTACTTTCTGAATTATCCTCTTCTTTCTAAATTATACTCTACTTTAATCTAAATAATACTCTATACTCTACTCTACTCTACTCTACTTTAATCTAATTATACTCTACTCTAATGTAAATAATACTCTACTCTACTCTAATTTAATCTAATTATATTCTACTTTGTAAATTATACTCTACTTTCTGAATTATACTCTACTATAATCCAAATAACCGTCTATATAACTATACTCTACTTTCTGAATTATCCTCTTCTTTCTAAATTATACTCTACTTTCTGAATTATACTTTTCTTTCTAAATTATACTCCAATCTCAATAACACTCTATAAATACTATACTCTACTTTAATCTAAATAATAGTCTAATCTAAATAAGACTTTCTAAATTATACTCTACTCTAATCCAAATAACACTCTATCAATACTATACTATACTCTAATCTAAATTATAGTATATATTCTACTCTATTCTACGTTAATCCAATCATACTCTACTTTAATCTAAATTATACTCTAATCTAAATAATACTCTATAAATACTATAGTCTATTGTACTCTACTTTAATCTAAATAATAGTGTAATCTAAATAATCTTCTATAAATACTATACTCTACTTTCTAAATTGTACTCTACTTTCTAAATTATACTCTACTTTCTAAATAATACTCTAATCTAATTAATACTCTAATCCAATTAATACTCTAATCCAATTAATACTCTAATCTAATCTAATACTCTAATCTAAATGACACTCTATAAAACTATACTAATGTTAGAATTATTATGCGACCTGAGGCTCTAACCTAGCTTTCACAAGGATTTTAAGCTTCTAACGGGCTTCTAAGTTATAAGGATCTTCCAGGAACGATGACCTAGCAATAACTGCGTATTCTGAACGGCTACTATTAGTAGGAACTCGCCCGATCAGCGTTATGGGTAATCTTAGCTACTTAATGATAACTGTATTAGACTATATGTACCTAAGATTAGGTAGTGGAGTTCTTGTTCTTCAATGTTGGGGAATGTTGCCCAATTTATATTTCTCTGTTGGCCGCTGTTGGCCGCTGGTGGCCGCTGTTGGCCGAATTTGGACACGGCCAACTTAAGCGCTAGGCGTGACTATCGTCTGTACTCAATTGAGTAGATTCCATGTCTAACTACTCTACTCTACTCTAATCTAAATAACACTGTATAAAACTATACTCTACTTAATCTAAGTAATACTTTACTTTAATCTAATTATACTCTTCTTTAATCTAAATAATACTCTATAAATACTCTACTGTACTTTCTAAATAACACTCTAAAAAACTATACTATATACTCTACTTTACTGTATATATTGAGAAAGAGCAATGACTGATGATTCCAGAACGAAAGGCGCGTACTCTAGAAAGTAAAGTGAGCTCGCCTTAGCTTGGTGATTTTGTATGGAGGTTTAGCTTCAGTGCATACTAAAAGTCTAGGCGACTTCCGAAACCATTGAACATGGAAATCTGTCCCAATCCTAATGTTAATAAATCAATCAGAATATTATGTGAGGATAATAAGATGTCGTCTACTCCAGACCCAACAGCCAGACCCCACATCCAGACCCCACAGCCCGTGCAACTCCTCAACTATTTATATCTTGATGAGACTATGACTTTATGAATCTCATTTTAATGAGACTATGACTTTATGAATCTCATTTTAATGAGACTATGACTTTATATTCACCACAAAGTACGCTCCTATGGACTGTACTCCATGGCTATTGAAATGACCTTCTGAAGTACCCGAGATTATGGTACAGTACGGTACTCTACTCTACTGTACAGTACTATACAGTACTCTACTCTGTAAAGAAGATAACGCCAGATCCGCAACGACGGTTGCGGTACCAGGAGGACCTGTGATTAACCAGGGAGTGATATCCAGTGGATGACTCATACTATAAGACACTGACCTCATAGTCTCATCAACATATGTAAACACTTCAGGGGAAGTGTTTGCTTCAGGAACAGGAGACGGAGAGTTATCAGTACTCAGTGAAGTATTATCAATACGAGATCTTTTGGTGGGTCTGGGTCTTGGAGGCATCTTGGTAGCACTCCGGGCAGTTGATATTCGATTAATTATCTTAACAATAAATGGGGGCGAAGTCCCCTTTATATATTTGGAGATTCTTCCTTCATTACGGCATTCAATGTAACGTCAATTAATTGCCGCAGGAAAAACAGGTGGCTCGCTAACCAGCCACCCGCGATTATCAGAGTGCGCTATTTTCATTGCTGGTTTTTCAACATACTCTACTCTACTCTACTGTACAGTACTCTACAGTACTCTACTCTACTGTACTGTACTGTACTCTACTGTACTGTACTGTACAGTACTCTACTCTACTCTACTGTACAGTACTATACAGTACTCTACTCTACTCTACTGTACAGTACTATACAGTACTCTACTCTACTCTACTGTACAGTACTATACAGTACTCTACTCTACTCTACTGTACAGTACTATACAGTACTCTACTCTACTCTACAGTACTCTACTCTACAGTACTCTACTCTACTCTACTGTACAGTACTCTACAGTACTCTACTCTACTGTACTGTACTGTACTCTACAGTACTCTACTCTACTCTACTGTACAGTACTATACAGTACTCTACTCTACTCTACTCTACTCTACTCTACTCTACTCTACTCTACTGCATACTGACGAACTACTTCTATATTGGTATACGTGGTCTTTACTGACTGAGTATGTGTTTTGCAGGAATCAAGAGTGCAGTTTCTTCTAGGCTTGTAAATACCATGTTTGTGTTTTGTGAATTTCAATGGCCATTAGGATCAGAACGTACACTCAAATACTGTATTAGTAGACCACCCATAGTGGCGCTGGCATACCGAAATATATTTACCCTACCATCTATTTACCAGACCATCTATTTATAGACATCTCTGAGATACATTAAACCTTATTTATTGATCAATATAAATACATCCGAATAGGTGTAACTGTATTCTAATCTTGCATCATGTTACACCCGTACACCCGATCATGTATACATTCGAGCACCAGTTCATAAATACACCCGTGGACCAATTCATACATACACCCGTACACCAGTTCATACATACACCCGTACACCAGCTCAATCTATGTACGCCACAAAGTCACTGGCACTGGGTACACTCCCAAACGCTTCGGGGTTGAACCCTAGCCGATGCAAACTTTCCCGTGAATACAGATACACCGTGGGAGGAGCACAAAATGGCCGTAGGGCCTGGAATACATCTTCCGGCCTGTACATAGCAACAATATCAGCAATCACGTGCTTGCCGAACCGGTCACGTGCCTTCTGGCACTCACTAACAATCCATTGCATAATGTACTCGCAGCTCTGCCGATTATACGGCGATACCGTTAGCGGTAGCACGGAAACAATGGACTTGTGGGACGTTTTGGCGGTGACCCGGAGCTCATAACGTAACGTATAGAACAGGCCCTGCATAGAGAAGCTCTGCACGTGAGTGAATGGGATTCCCTGGGCGAGTTTGGCGAAGTTTCGGTTACGGTTAAACGCTGCTGATGCCACTGTCACGTGACCCTCCAGAACATCCTGCACGCTATGTGGTTCGTATAGGGCCAACTCGTCGGCTGGGTGTGGGAGTGGGAACTGGAAGGTGGTGTGCTCACCTGCAGTACTCAAGGGCATTTTTGCCTTGTCCACTGTGTGCAGGACCAATGTGACCTCCCTACGTTTGGGTAGTCCTGCATCATGGCACTCGAACACTTCCTGAAGCTGCAATGAAACGGATTTGAGCGTGACGCCCTTTTTGCGTTTGACGTTGCTCGGATTCGAACGCACCACCGTGCGCACCTCCACCGTATCCTGCGGCCCCACACACGAAACTGGCATCTCCGTTTCCGTAAGGATTTGGTTATCGCCCGAAACGTTGGTCTCGCAAACAGTCTCGTTGAATTTGCGGTAGAGCGGGAGGTTATCGTAGAACTTGATGGCGATGGGGAAGGAGTGCAGGTAATGGTGCTCGGAATCAGCGGTGCGACCGACGGTCACGTGCACCGTAAGATGGTGTACAGTCAAGGCATTCCACCGGTCAAAGTAGCCGCTGGGCGGGAGATGTCGCTCCAAGGGTATGAGCACGGGGATGTCAAGGGCCAATACTTCTTGGTAGAATTCGCCATAGGGCGGTGCAAAGATTTTGGGTGCCTCGAACGACTTGCTGGTTTTAACCGCGTCACTATTTCCGAGGGTAGTGCCTAGCGTAGAGGCCAAGGTCGACGGCGGAGTCACGCGTTGCTGCGTCGTGAGTTCGATTCCCACATACCGGCAATTGAATGGGAGGCCTTTAGCTGGGCGGATCTCGATGACTGTTTCTATGCGAGGCTGGAAGTTAGTATTGAGTTGGAATTGGTAGCGACACGTTGACACGTTCAGGGGTTTGGGGAGGTTTGGAAGGGTTGAGACATGGCCCGAGTAGGAAGTGGTCGAGGCCACTCCCGTAGAAGATAAACTTTGTTTGTTTGAAGGGCTGAGCTAGAGACCCATCCCGATTATAGTCCCAGTTCCTTTGTTTATTTAGTCAGTTGCTCATTTCTGGGGTACACTATGCTGTGGTGTGAGGAAGAAGGGTACACATACGATTGAGTTGGGCACGCCGGGGCTTCCTTTGACCTTGGATTTGCCATCTGATCGTAGACTGATATACACGGGGCACTCTGGCTGTGTAGGCATTGCTGTAATGAAAAGAAGCTGGTGTGAGATCAGTGATCTTACCATGCAGTCCCTTACGTCAGATGCGGGACTTCAATATGCAGGCCACTGGCATGATGTTTGCAACATCGCTGCACACCGGATAATACTTTCTGAAATATACTTGCGTCTACGTCGAACTTAGCTTGTGCATGGAGAGAAAGAATACTTTACATGCACCCAACTAAAATCAAAAGGCAGTCTGTATACTGAACGTCCAGTGTCTATAGAAGGTTGGGTAGAAGAGCCCATTTGACTCTATATGCAGGAAAGCGGCGTCGATAGTACTGGTTTGTTTCGATGCTACTCACCGCTAAGTTCACGCATACAAAGAGCAAACTGCATAGTAGCACGCCATCTGCCGCACACTGTATACCGTGGGTGCATGCAAGCGATGTGATACAGGCATAGATGCCGATTTCATCGAGATAGTGAGGGCTCAGCACGTGACGGAAGAGTCTTGCAGATGGCGTACTGTACTTTCGTAGCAGCGCCAAGTACACGTGATTATGGTGCTGGTCCCAGGAAAATAGTGCAAAAAAAGCAATCACCAAAAACACAAGGGGCCAAGCAGGCATTTTGGTAGAGGGCGTGGCGAGCCCCATTGCGCACGTGACTGGCATTGCAATATAGAAATAGAGCCCTGCGAGGTAATGGGTCACGTGCATGCGGGATACAGGGTTCCATTTTGCCACGTGACGACACTCATAGATGCGGCGCAAAGCCTGAAGCGTCAAAAGTGTCCATATTAGGGCGTATCGAGAGCCCGAAAAAAGATTATGAGCTCTGAGTAATGCAACTCCCATCAACAAAGCACCATACACATAATAAAAGTGCGCAAACCATTTCTTGGGTACCGTCAAGTCGCAGAGACTGGAGACAAGACGTAGAGCGTGGTGCAGGAGAGGCAGTGTTCCCTGCAGGACGTTCTGCATGCGGTCGAGCTTGACTTTACCATAATGGAGAAAACCGTGAAGCCACGTGACTTGCTTGCTTGCCAAAATGACCACGGAAAGCGCAAGATACGTGCCTCCAAGTATAAATGCAGTGTCCATGGATGTTGTTTTAATGTGCGCGGAGACAAAGTGCGAGATCTCAAGAGACCCGTACACCCGGTATGAAAAGACCCATACATCAACATAAAGACCCGCACACCCGCAGTAAGCATCCGTACACTAGACGGGACGGTCATGATCCTTACACCGGATGAAGACCCTTACACAAAAAATACCAAATCCGTACACCCACTAGTAGATAGTGTTTCCAAAGTTTGATCCTTGATGTTTTTTGCGGGCTCTAGAACCAGAATTTTCAGGGTTGTATCCAACTTCTATGCACAGAGATTCAAATTTGGGAGTTGTCGGGTTCGGCCTCGGGGTTTTCACAAGTTCCGGAAGTTTCTAACCACGAAAGTCTTAGTCAGTAATCCAAAAACACCCTTTGAAATTCCCTAAGTTTCAGGGATCTTAATATATAACCCTAGTATGGGTGGACCTCACACTTTGGTTAACAGAGAGTATATGCAGGTACCCATTTGGCTTATGACGAGAGTAATGGCACAAAACGTGTCTGCTCGATATGTTTCGATTTATATGCAGATCCTGATTATGGTACATAACACGAGCCCGAATAATTCTTAATGTGTCCAGGTACCTAATCCACACATGTGACTTTGGTCATGTGAGAGCTCATTCCAATACAAAACGACAAGCTCCTGCCATTATTTAACCAAAACTCTCTCAGTTGACGAACATTCCGAGGTGTACCCTAATAGGTAGACACTATCGATTGGGGTATTCTGAAGTCTCTTTACCGGATACTAACAAACGCCATTGCAAACGTCGTACCCCGGCGTTCGGCCATCGATAATAACGACCTTTTTTGGAAGATAACTATCATCACCATTGTTTAGGAGAAGAATTTTCGAATCAACTTTTTCTGTTCAGATTTTTTTAAGCAGCTTGGATTTCTCTCTTTGAGAATCATCAAGGAGGAAAGATATCATAGTACTTAACTTTTCACAAGATTCCAACAATATTAGGATCAGTAAGAGAACCCGGAATCAAACCATAACCCAACATTGTTCCTCTCTATAGTAGTGCATAACCCCCAATCGTCTATAGTAGTACACTGTACTAGTCTCTGTATTGTAGCTCATGACTCTTTTCAAGCCTGAAACATTATGATGCTGGGAGAGTAACATGAAGACTCGTAGCGCTATGAGATCTGGCCTCAGGCTTTAGGAATGAGCAGACTTGGTTTTCAGACTGAGACTGAGGCTGAGGGTCTGATCCACCATAGGTAGTGTGCTACCTATTGAGGTATTATGAACCCTCTATGCCTGATTCAACAATTGCGTTTATAGAACTCCTTTTAACCGGTCATGCACTCAACCATCTGCCAGTCATCCCCTCACCTGACCGGCTAAATAAGCAGCTCAGGTTTCTCTCATTTCGAGGGGGCATCAACGAATAGAGATAGCATAGTACTTAACGTCACAACAAGAATCTAACATTGGCACTGAAACTGACACTGACACTGACACTGACACTTACGCGGCGATTGAAACTGACACTGACGCTGCGATTGAAACTGAGACTTGATTGGCTGGAAAATATTCTATGGATTCTCAGACTTGAGTGATAGGGCAAAAACAACCTGTATTTTTCAGTAGCAAAGGTCTTATCGTTTAACACAACCAACCTAGAGACGTACTTCTTCAGGCTGATGACATAGGAGTTAATATTCGCCTGCGTCTTATTCTGTTTTCGGTGGTCCACCACATTTCCAATGAGTCTAGTGTATGACCATAAAAAGTCTGACTCGGACTTAGACTAACTAGACTAAGGTCCCAGTGTAGGGTACTTGGGGATGTAGTACTCCTGGGTGGCCTTCAATTTAATCGTTGTGCAGAAAACATTCCCGCCAAGCGTAAATAACTTCCTGGCGTTAAAATCAAAAAACCAAAATTCATGTAGTCTTGTAAAAGTTATGAAATTGTTAGTGATCAAGGTATGGTGGGAAACATGCGTATTTATGGATCCTTTATATATATATATATATATATATATATATTTTGCAGTAAATCTCACACACGCGTGTTTCAGAATGGTGGCAAAATTATGCACACAAAAGCGGGGAGCGGTATATAAGAATCCCAATTCCTCTGGCCTTTCTGAACCCCTATAGTTTTATTTGTGTTTACGGCTCTACTCAGCAGCATTGGAATGACTTTGATGAAGCTCGAATCAGGTGCTTTGGTTATGACTTTGATGAAGCGATAGTCATGGATGTAGCCCCAACCGTGAATGGCGGCAACCCATGGTTAAACACGAAGTCAAGTTCGATCCTGATACCCTTACTACAGAGTATGCACTCGAGTATTCCATGAAACACTTGGTAGGTGAATCATTCATAGAGCATGGTGTAAGTGGTCTAAGAGATCCCTCTAACGAGCTTAATACTTCTACCGTCCATATCTGGACTAGCCCCGGTTCCATTGGGATTTACAACCAAGCTGCTACACCACATCCACCCCTGCCTACTTACTTTTTGGGGAAAAAGTGGGGTAGTAGAAGTATCACTATAAGCGCCATGCGATTGAAGGGCTAGTTCATTTGGCTGGTGAGTTATTGCACACCCCTTAGCTGATCCTGACTTTCATGGCCACCGGCCTGCTTTACAGATGAATCAACATCTTTTGCGGTGTATGACTGGTGCTAATTGTGGCGTTTTAACTTTATGTTCGGTTCATCCAGCAGCACCAGTTCTGCTTACCAAAAATGGCCCACTAAAAGCCCTACATTTGTCGAAATGTTCAACGAAAAAACATCTTCCTCTTACATATTAAGTTTGAAGATATACTAAGGCTAAATTTGCTCCGATACATGGACTCGTGCGATTCTCCTCAAGAAAGAGTTTTGTCTGAATCCGTTCGATGAGTTTTGTGCCAAAGACCACCCCGAGTCTACTTCTGGCCCATTCAGTAGAGTCTAGAGAAGACCTAGCTTTCCTAACCGCAACACTATTATCTACTGATTCGCCTCAGAATTCAAGATATGTCAGAGATATCTACCAACAGTTTAAGTTTGAATCCCAAACGGAGAAAATTCAGCTTACAAAATTCCCTAAATGATGGGTTCAATCTTTCGTGTGCAGGTATGTTAAAACTTACAGACTGCCTGAACCAAAGCATCAAGACTGCTGGCCTATCAAACGCCAGTATTTTGGCTGAACCATCTTCAGAATTGATTCATTGGCTTTAGTTGAGGTAATTGTCGATGGTTTGCGCCATAGACCATATCATTTTGCCAGTGCCGATTGACATATTGAATTGCCTAATCTGGGAATAGTTACTAAACATGGACAGAATCACCGACACCAGCATGAATGCAGCCATCTAAGTGAATCTCGAGTTAAGGTGGCTATTTGAAAATTCCCTGTCCAATACTTGATAAAGGTCGATGGAGCATTACCCACTTTGAATAACCAAATTCAAGTCTGGGAGAAAAAAAAAATGAATGTTTGAAAGAAAAGTGAGAGTGGGAAAATGTATACCCATAATAAGGTTACACTCCAAAACTCATACCAACTGAAGGACCCAAGGGTTGCTCAATTTCAGTTTGGTTGACCCTTTATCGTTTTTTGTCTTCACTATTACTGCATTCTGTACCCACTATACTTATAGTATAGGTATAAGTGGACACTGGCCCCGCGCTAGAAGCGGTTTTGCGGTTGTTCATGATGCACCAGAATTTGGTTCCCTGGATCAGAAAAGTGGTGATTTTCCGCCCAATTTGGGTACAAACATGGAATGTTTCTCAACCTGGGTTTGAACACAAAGTGCGGGGTCAGGTCGAAATCGCTTACATTACAGTCGGCCAAAAGTAACATGCAACCACTCTACAACTGGTTCTATCGTTCATTGTATTCCCAACAATATCTATAATACACTCGTCAAACTGGGGCTTGATGGTCACGTCTTCAACTTGCTTGTTGATTAGCGTCCAACGTACTTCACTTCGAAGTACCGAGCGACGTTGAACCCGATACATGAGAAACTAGCGCCCAATTCAAAGCCAATGTCAGCTCCAAAATCTCCGATTTGACGTCCAATCACTCCCTTGTACCAAGCCTGGTCCATTCCAAGAACAACACCAGCCACTCCACAGCAGAAACCAAACACTCCTGCAAATCCCACGGGATATGAGCGTTTGTCGTTGAAGTTGAGGTAATCATAAGCGGAGAAGCGGCCCTTGTTCCAGATAAAGTGTTGCAGGAGCGACATGGACTCGTAGATGGCAAGGTAGTAGCCAATGAGGTTCATGAAATTCTCCATCACCGACTCGAAGTGGTAGTACGCAGGGATACAAATGGCCAAAGTGACGAAATTGCCCACGACGGTCCAGAAGATTCTGGGAACCTTCTTCAAAGGCGACCACACACTCTGTGCAGACAATCCCACCGAGTACATGTTGGGGATATTGTTGGCCACGGTGGAAAGGGCAAGAATCACACACAAGAATTGTCCAAATCCATGCAATGAGTCCTCCACAAGAACGGCGTACACCAAGCCTCCGATGGCCTTCTCCAGGTACAAATCCTTCCATCTGGTGTTGGTGAGTGTACCGGTGGCACAAGCGGAACCCAAGATCATGGTGAATACCAAAGGCAACCACAAGCCAATCAAAATGCCAAAAAAGATCTTATAGGCATTTGCATTTCGAGGCTGGTATACGGTATAGTCCGAGGCATAAGTGGTCCATCCTGTGGCGAACCCAAAAACAGTACCTCCAAACGACAACACGTTTCCAGCGGTGGTGGGGCCTCCAACCGTGGTTCCCCAAGTGAAGTTACCTGAAATCTTCATCCGGGCAAGAATTGCAAGGAAACCAACCAAGTTGGGGATCCACGACCATTTCTCATAAGCGTGGATGATGTTATAGCCGAAAAACGTCACCAAAATCGTGCACACCACCAAAATAAGACAACCTGCCCAAGGAGGACAAGCACCATTGTTCACGATGTTCAAGAGTTGCGCCAGCGCCATGATGTTGACGGCACCCCATCCAACACATGCGATCATATTGATGAACGCAAAAATTCTCTGGCCATAGTCTCCAACCAAGAACCGGGACAAAATCATCTGACGGAGACCCAAGCGGCACCCGAAAATGGAGAAAAATGCCACAGGCGCAGCACCCAAGAGATTAAAGAAGACAATCACCATGATACACTGGAAAAACGAGAGGCCGAAAGCAGTAACACCCAAGGCACCAAGCGAGAAAGTGGCAATCACCATATTGGCGGACCACCACATGGAGGCAGCATTAAGCACGGAATCGTCATGCTTCTCTTCATCCGTGACCAACTCAATACCTTTGGTTTCAAGGTTGATGTATGCGGCGCACCGGCTGAAGAAGGAGAGGTGGGCCTCGGAAGTCTGGGCCTCGCCGTGGTCCAGCGTAAGCGACTTCTCGTACGCATCTAGCGACGAACCTTCCTTGGTGGCAGTGATATCGCCCACGTGTTTCTCGTCCATGGTGAGGGAAAAGTTAATGGGTGGTTTTGAGAGTGTAGCTTGGGTGCGAGATTTTGCGATGCCGGGAAAAGTGGGCTATATAAAGGGGGATGCGATGGCCAGGGAAGGGTAGATTGGTTCACGTGACGCGAGGAAACACCTGATTAGCGTGGTGACTGCAGGTGAGAATATGCTGGCCTCCTTTCCAACACGGCTACAAACGGCGTCTTATATGCGCTGCCCGTGCCGTGATAAGGCATCTAAGATACTGCTGCCATGGGTGGTTATCTGCGTGCAGGTATTCTGCGCTCGGAACGAAAAAGAAAGCTGGGCCTGCACATGATCCGTGTGCCGTTCCTATGCCGCCCAAATGATTGGCCAGATACTCGCAGTATCTGCACGGCAAATGCGATGCCCTTTGAACGCATCAGCTCTAAGCGTCCAATAAAACTGAGCGAGGCACGTACTATGCACGCTAGGAGATCTCCTGAAATTTTCGGCGAGACTCAGTTTCAGCTGGGATATATCTGGCAGCGGGCCAGAATACTTGCTCAAGTTTCACCCAACGCTTTGGGCCTCGGATTTTTTGGCTCCTCTCATACCGGTTGACTGGCATATAACGTTTCGGGAGGCGGCCGTGAAATCACCCTGCATTCTGGCACATAGGGTGTTCCGCGGAACGCCCGCTACACCTCGATAAGCACCGTATCGCAGCTGTGCGATAGTGGATTTCCGGTCACACATGTGCCAGACAGTCTGCGAAGAAGTATACCCGAATAGGCAATGGTCATGATGACATGGGTTGGTACTTATCTTTGGTGTTATACCAAAGGTGGACTGTTGGTGATACGCGGATGATTGAAAAGAGAGACCACATCACGTGTCCGCCTCACGTGTTTTTAGTGACGTTCGAGGGGAGCGAAAAAAAGACTCAACACCAGTACATCCGGCTTTCATATGGTGAAATTAACGTATGAACAAGCAACTCGTCATGTCGTCATCTTCAAGATCGTGTGAATGAATCCAGACGAACTGGTACCTTCACTGCATTCGGTAGTAATGAAGCGGCCTTCAGAGTATCATTCCTGTAGATAAGAATGCGGTGGATCTTGGTATTATTTCCCAAGTCGTCCCACAATGCCGAATCTTATGCTCAGTTGATCCCTTACATGTACTAGATTCAAAGAAGAATAGTAGATCAAGTAAAGTGAGGGTAGATCTAAGGCAAAGTGGATTTTATCGACACCCTAGAAGTCAATATTTTAATTCCAATTGGACAAATTTTTGGTTGGTCAGGGTACCCATCCTAATATAATCGTCTGCCTCTTCTCACTAACTCCCTTGGGTCTTTGATTTCCTTCGATCTTTGGAGTTCTCGATGAAAAAAAAAAAAACTGCAGGTTGATCGAGACAAATGTTCCACTTTATCTTTGACGCCACCAGTGTAATTTAAAGGTGCTCAAATATAAACAAGCCAGTATGGGTTGATTTTGCTTCTGATCAGCCAAGCATGAATTGTAGTATGACAGGGTGTATAGCTTCACTAAGAATGACTTGTGACCAGATTAGAAAGGACATGAAGGCATCTCACTATCATCCATGCCAACTAATCATTTTCAGGAAACATCTCGGTATAGTTCAGCTGGACCTTAATTCAAGTAACCCAATTCTGGCTCCATCACTGTCTGTATAGTTGAATAGACGCCACCATATGAACACGACTGCTAACAAACATGGGAAGAAACTAAGTAGCTATAGAAGTGACGGTGAAGAGATAAAGAGGTGGGATTTGAAGAGGGAGAAGAGATTGAATGAGAGAGTAGAGGAGGAGAAGAGAAGTAAAGAAGAATGGGGGAGTAGAGCCGGCTTGAGGAAGAAGGGGGGTAGAGCCGGATTAAGGAAGAAGGGGGGTAGAGCCGGATTGAGGAAGAAGGAGGGTAGAGCCGGATTGAGGAAGAAGGAGGGTAGAGCCGGATTGAGGAAGAAGGGGAGAAAGCAAAAAAAAAGGTGGATATTTCAAGGGGGGAGCGAGGCTTTTATAGACAATTACCCCTTTCTCAGCCCGCCCAGTTTATTTGCAGCCACGCTGCATGCAGGTACGCCACCGGGCGAAATATATAATACACCGCATTCCCTCTTACGCAAACAGAATAAGTACAAACAACAATCACAATGAACAACCACCAGTATGAGACTTCCTATCACACATTCATGATAACGACATGAGTTCCGAAATATAATGGAGATAGTTGAAAGGGTTATTCTCACTTCTAGATCCACTATAGGCAGGGCACTACGCATAGAGGTATTAAGGCTACGCCGTCTAATCAATGGCTAGGTGATATATGTACAAAGGACTAATGACCTGGCCATTGCAAACATCGTATGACTGTCATGATAGTACTTTGTTAAATGATGGCTTGTTGAATGTGCTTGAAGAATCATCACCATTGTTCTGGTGAAGTGTTTCGATGGCATGTTTTTTTTCTTCAAAACACCAAAGTCAGCTTGGCTACTCTCTTTGAAGGATCATCAGCGAATACAAGTTAACGGAAATCACGTGATGGTAAGGTGATTGCGTGAGACCAAATTCTGTTTCAAGTCTGTTTCAGATGCTTTACAAGTGTGTTTCGGAATCTATTTCAATGTTGTAATTCATTATCATCGTGCTGCAGGCATTTTTGACACAAGCAGAGTCTAGAGATGCATTTATGGAGAGATGAAACGAGGTCCAGGGTTTCGAATCGGGATTCCAAAATAGGCAGTTCGTCATACGTTTCTCAGCCCCGAGACCCAGCTGCTCAAAATAAAGGCAGTAACAAAGTATCTTTTTGGGTGGATTAGTGGGTTTTGGATTAGACAATTCTCGATGCCACGTTTTCTCTCTAGGGCACTAAACGTCGCTCAGTTCCTCTCTTTGAGGACTCATCAACGAATCAAATTTGAGTTATTTACCTTCTCACGACAGCCTAATAGTATGGCTAACTATTATAGGCTACAGCCACCAGATTCTCTAGTTGTACCATAGAAAGCCATTGCTCTTCCGGAAATCTTTCCTCCTGAGGTTAAACCAGCAGGATGTGGTTTAAGATTGTTCTATGGTTTCAGGTTTACAGCTAGACCAATTGTCAATGACTATACGAAGACCGAAGCATTGACTTGACACTTCCTACCAGCTATCTGCTAACTATTGAGAACCAAGCTTCGGCCCCGGCAAGCCTCAATGCCTCACTACTAATATATCAGTTGGTCCCACAATACCATAGAGTGAGTGTTTTTAGTGCCTAAACGATACTAAACTTGAGGCTTCTGTCTCGCATCAGGTGTCAAATATATTTTAACTAGTGTATTATACCGGATTATGGAAGTTGGAACCACAAGTTGAAATATGTGTGACGTGGATGGAAGACTTTCTTCATCAGTATGCAGCATATTATACATCACTGGTTTGCATATAACACACTACGAAGGACGAACTTTGATCATACTAAGTACATGTTGACACTAAGTGCATGTTGACAATGTCTGGACACTCAGGAATGCTTGCAGCTTAAAATCGAATTATGAGCTAATAATTCGCATTTATCAAATTGATTGTGGTTTCGAGGGTTTAAAAGTGATTGGGACGTCTGTGGCTTGTATACAGGTTAGTGGATTTTAGAAAACCCAGTCCGTGTCCTTATTAAACATCAGTACCTCCACACTAATTAAAATTGGTGGGACCGATAGCAGGAGACATTGTGGTATGTTTTTCGTTTGGAGGTGTTATGAATTAGCTAGGGGTTGTTTTTTATTGGGGTGAACATTCACATGACCAGAGCCACGTGTGTGGCTGCGAAACCAGAGACAACAAGAGCTGGTTCTCAACATATTTGACTATGGTATTTCTACTTCCACCTCTAGGTACACCGCTGGTTTTCCTTCCATTTCTACTCTATTTTTATAGGACTTCCAAATAAATTCTACCTCTATTGTTTTTTCTTTCTGTCTCTGGTTCAAGGTTAATTTCTCTCTCTGCATTAGAATTATACAATTTTACGAGATATTGCATTAGAATTATACAATTTTACGAGACATTGCATTAAAAATCTACAATTTTACGAGATATTGCATTGGAATTATACAATTTTACGAGACATTGCATTAGAATTATACAATTTTACGAGATATTGCATTGGAATTATACAATTTTACGAGACATTGCATTAGAATTATACAATTTTACGAGATATTGCATTAAAAATCTACAATTTTACGAGACATTGCATTACAAAACCACTATTTCTCTAGTCTCTTCTTTTAAGAACCACTTCAGACAACACAATTCTATACCTTTACGAGACTTTGCATTGGAAATCGATCATTTTACGAGATTCTGCATTAGAATTCAACACTTTTACGAGCTCGTACATTAAAGCTACAAAAGTACGTCTTTGTGCATCGAAAAAGCAGTTTTTTACGAGGCAATTTTACAATTTTACGAGGCAATTTTACAATTTTACGAGGCAATTTTACAATTATACGAGACTGTGCAGTTACTGTGACCCCATTCTTCTCCTTGTTCACCAGATTAATGAAGGCAAACTCCTGCAAGTTGCTTCCGTAACCCAAGTTTCTTGTTTTCATGTCTGGGCTATAAGACACGAAAAAAGACCCATCTGTTGAGAGTTATAATATACACACCCGTATTCTGGAACAGTCATCACGTTAAGTTCAATAAGTCAAGTAAAAAGGGACTCCAATGATCTTCCTAAACGACTCAGATTCTTATCTGTTCCCAAAATTATACTAGGAGATCCTTTTATTTTAACACAGCTGTTTTGATGATCTTTTAGAAGAAAATTCTCGTCCATTCTTATACGCTCCAGCTTTCTCCCTCTTCAGTCTCTTACCAAAATTGTCTTTTCGAAGACAATGTCTAGACAATAGACCAGAGCTAGACGAGAGGTAGACGAGAACTGGACGAGAACTGGACAGAAGCTGGACGAGAACTGGACGAGAACTGGACGAGAACTGGACGAGAACTGGACCAGAGCTGGACCAGAGCTGGACCAGAACTGGCCGAGAACTGGACAAGAACTGGACAAGAACTGCACGAGAACTGGAAAGAATCTGGACAAGAACTGGACCAGAACTGGACGAGAGCTTTGCCTCTTCAACAATACTCTTCATTGTTTTAGCTGGGACAGTCACGTGAACATGCAGTACACCTGGGTGTATTGATTCCTCAATTTCAACACCCTCTCCGTCCAAGAAAACCAGGACCTCCCCTAAATAAAGATTTTTTTTCAAGATTGGACTGGGTGCCGGACCTCAAGGTCGACTCTATTGTAAAGGACAACAGGCATCGAAGTATGTCAATTTCATGATACCGTTATTGGGGTAAGTATAGATCCGGAAATTTTTGTCACAATTTTTTACAATTCTACCTCCAAAATTCTATAGTTTTTTACAATTTAAATTTGATAATTCTGTAGTTTTTGACAATCTAAATTTGATAATTCTGTAGTTTTTGACAATCTAAATTTGATAATTCTGTTGTTTTTGACAATCTAAATTTGATAATTCTGTAGTTTTTGACAATCTAAAGTTGATAATTCTGTAGTTTTTGACAATTCTACATTTTTGACAATCTAAATTTGATAATTCTACATTTTTGTTGGATCCACCAGGTAGTGTCCTAACCATTGAGGTACTTCAAGTCCTCACTGTTTAATCCTAACAATGGCCATATCAAGACACTAAGACCCAACATCGCACAATGTTGGAACGGCGTTCAGTGCTATTGTTCTGCTAAGTTGCACACCCTCTTTTCTAAAAATATTTAACTACTTCTTTCAACTTTTGTTTTAGTATATATTAATATACAGGGATATGTAAGTTGTACCTTACAAGACCAAAGTCCTATGTAACGGGTCCACAGCGCTTCTTATACTTTTCAGCTGCCTGCATACCCGCGCAGTACCTTGCCTCCTTACACGCTAGGTATTCGTTGACAACTTCAGATTCCTCGTTGGAAGAGTCTTCTGCGAATGAACATAATGAACAGAGTACCTGACGAACCGGAATCTAACATTTATATTAATTGTAGAATTGTAGAATTGTATTATTGTAGAATTGTTGAATTGTTTATTTTTATAATTGTAGAATTGTATATTTGTAGAATTGTTGAATTGTTGAATTGTTTATTTTTATAATTGTAGAATTGTATATTTGTAGAATTGTTGAATTGTTGAATTGTTGAATTGTTTATTTTTATAATTGTATATTTGTATATTTGTAGAATTGTAGAAATGTATATTTGTATAATTGTATACTTGCATACTTGTATACTTGTATATTTGTATAATTGTTGAATTGCATAATTGTATAATTGTATAATTATATAATTACTTGTATAATTGTAGAATTGCATAATTGTATATTTGTATAATTGTTGAATTGTATATTTGCATAATTGTATACTTGTATAATTGTAGAATTGTATATTTGTAGAATTGTATAATTCTATAATTCTATATTGCCATATTGATATGTACCTATATTGCCTGTGAGATTCTGGTTACTCCAGTTCTTTTTTGTGTGTTTATTCGCCGATGGATTCCCAGTAGCTGGAATTCCAAGTAGCTGGGATTCCAAGTACTTATAGAGCTAACCTGTGAGTACCAGAGAAGTGCCATGTCACGGTGTAAACTGAATGGATGAGTCCAAGTCACGAGGTATGATGTTTTGGGCGAATCATTGGTTTTCGTAGGCTCGAAAATACCTCTATGACTAGTGTGTCTACCCATTGTGGGTCTTACAAGTCTACAATGTCTACAATGTCTACAATTTCTACAATGTCTACAATGTCTAAAATGTCTACAATGTCTAAAATGTCTAAAATGTCTAAAATGTCTACAATGTCTAAAATGTCTAAAATGTCTACAATGTCTACAATGTCTACAATGTCTCAATAATTCAAAACAATTCTAAAAAGTCTCAATAGGTCTTTTAGACGCAGTAGATGCAGGACACTACATATAGAGATATACGACTTCCGATGCCAACGATGGCCCTTTCCAATATTTGGAGCAATCCTTACCATTATTGTAGTGGAGTATTTTTCGATGCCTCCTTTCTCTCAAAGTTACATAAGCCACTCCGCTTCCTGTCTGAGGAACCATCAACGAATACAACTTTAGGTAACAGATATCTATATAAGTCTATAAGTCTATATAATTCTATATATGTCTATATAATTCTAAATACGTCTATATAAGTCTCAATAATTCTATATAAGTCTATAAGTCTATAGGTCGATATAAGTCTGTATAAGTCTATAAGTCTATATAATTCTATATTGAGTTTATAATGAGTCTATAAGTCTCTAAGTATATATTGTTAGAGCCTACAAATGCCAATGACTCGTCCAAGGCGTCATACCCGTGACTTGTCCAATGCGTCATACCCCGTGACATGGCTCCACTTCTTTGGTACTCACAGGCTAAGTATATAAGTACTCGGAGTTCCACCTATTGGGGGTCCATCAATGAACATAACCCCAGTACTAGACTATAGCCTAGAACACTATAGCCTAGAACACTATAGCCTAGAACACTATAGCCTAGAACACTATAGACTAGAACACTATAGCCTAGAACACTATAGCCTAGAATACAATATGGAATATAGACTATAGCCTAGAATACAACTGTCGATGACTGGCCACTGAGAAGCTCAAAGGACCTGATATTGCTTTTGTCCTCGTACATCTCCTTGACTTTGGCGGCCTGTTGCGGATTGCTCGACTTCATGGCCTTCTGTGGTGCTTCTAGTAACACTTCCTTCAACTCAACAAATATTTTTTGTTGATTGTATTTTTCGAAAGAATCCGTCACGCCTTCAAGTGCTCTAGCGGTGAATTGTGCTGCTTCCGGGTACGTAACGGGCGTCTTGTTTTTGACCTTATACCTTGGAGTCAAGTCCGCTTCAGGGAACTTAGTCGTGATCAAGTTTTGTATGTGGTCGTTAAGGAATTGACCGCTGTAGTTCGTTTTCACGGAGTTTTTGAGCAAGCAAATCCTATCCACAATGAGCACTACACTAGCACAGTTATGGCCAATATCAACCACAAGGCACGTCAGTCTTCCTTGCTGAAAAGATACACACGTGGGGATCTTGGCCAAGAAAAGAGCTGGAAACTCGAACTCCTCGTAAATGGTCTCCACTAATTTTTGCCGGTACTTCTGGTCTGCCCACACAGGCTCTGTGATTAATATGCGTTCCCCAGGTAAGACTATAGACTATAGACTAGAACACTATAGGTTATAGACTATAGACTAGAACACTATAGGTTATAGACTATAGACTAGAACACTATAGGTTATAGACTATAGACTAGAACACTATAAACTAGAATAGAGTAGAACACTATAGACTAGAATACAATATAGACCATAGACTATAGAGTAGACTGAGAAGTGTGAATATTCAGTAGTGAGATTTTAGAGCAGTACAAACCTTATAGTAGTGTAGGCTGTTAGATCCATTGTCGACAGGGCTCTGTCCATTAAGCTTCTACTCCCAAAGTCATAAGCAGCTCCGCCTTCTACAGATACAACGAACAGTGGAGATGTACCAACATACAGACCAAATTAGGCATAGGTGTAGAGTAGTATACAGTATAGAGTATAGAGTAGATTATGTAGTAGAAGAGTAGGCTAGATTATGTAGTAGAAGAGTAGACTAGTAGAGAGTATAGAATAGACTAGTAGAGAGTAGAGTAATAGAGTATTTTCAACTTTTGTTTTAGTATATATTAATATACAGGGATATGTAATTACCTTACAAGATCACCGTCATCTGTGACGGGTCCACAGCACTTCTTATACTTTTCGGTTCGGCTAAAACCCGCACTTTCTTATATTGTTCGAGGTCTGCAATATTNTACTTTTCGGTTCGGCTAAAACCCGCACTTTCTTATATTGTTCGAGGTCTGCAATATTATTGTCCTTTCAATGGCCTGTGTACAACATATCCACGACGTACCTCGCCTCCGTACACCCTAGGTATTGGTTGACAAGTATAGAGTAGATTATGTAGTCTTGTAGTAGAGTAGATTATACTAGTAGAGTAGTAGAGTATAGAGTAGTATGAAGTATGGTATTAGATTATACTAGTATAGTAGTATAGTAGTAGAGTAGAGTAGTATAGAGTATATAGTAGATTATACTAGTATAGTAGTTTAGAGTATATAGTAGATTATACTAGTATAGCGTATAGAGTATAGAGTAGAGTAGAGAGTAGAGTAGTCGAGTAGATTATACTAGTAGTACTAGAGTAGTAGAGTAGTATAGTAGTATAGATTACATTAGTATAGCAGTAGAGAGTAGAGAGTAGTAGAGTAGAGTAGAGAGTAGAGTAGTATAGATTCCACTAGTATAGAGTAGAAAGTATGGAGTAGATTATACTAGTAGAGTACTAGAGTATCGACTAGCGTAGTAGAGAGTAGTACAGAGTAGAGTAGAGTAGTATAGAGTATAGAGTCTAGAGTAGAGTCGTATGGAATAGAGTAGTATAGAGTAGAGTAGACTACGTAGTAGATTATGTAGTCGAGTTAAACCCACCATGGGTAAACACACTACCCATATAGATATTGTTATAGCCTACGAATGGCAATGACTCGTCCAAGGCGTCATACCCGTGACTTGTCCAATGCGTCATACCCCGTGACATGGCTCCACTTCTCTGGTACCCACAGGCTAACTATATAAGTACTCGGCTTCCCACTTATTGGTGACCCATCGGCGAATAAACATACGAAACAGAGTACTGGAAGGAGCCAGAGTCTAACATATATAAGTCTATAAGTCTATATAAGTCTATATAAGTCTATATAATTCTATATAAGTCTATAAGTCTATATAATTCTATATAAGTCTGTATAAGTCTATAAGTCTATATAATTCTATATAAGTCTGTATAAGTCTATATAATTCTATATAAGTCTATAAGTCTATATAAGTCCGTAATAAGTCTATATAAGTCTATATAAGTCTACAAAAATTCTATATAATTCTATATAAGTCTATAAGTCTATATAAGTCTGTAATATTCTTGAATACGTCTAGTACGGTACGTTCATTCGTTGATGGATCACCAATAGGTGGGAATCCGAGTACTTATATAGCTAACCTGAGAATACCAAAGAAGTGAAGCAAGGCAGTTAAACCCCAAGTCACAAGTTAAATTAAAGGGAGTCCAAGTCACAAGTTAAATTAAAGGGAGTCCAAGTCACAAGTTAAATTAAAGGGAGTTCAATTCACAAGTTAAATTAAAGGGAGTTCAATTCACAAGTTAAATTAATGGGAGTCCAAGTCACAAGTTAAATGAGTGGAAGAGTCATTGGCATCCGTAGGATTGAACAATACCTCTATGGAGTGTATCTACCCATTGTGGGTCTAACACTGTCAACGAGTAAATAGCAGTACGGAGGAAAGGTACTTCGTGGATATGTTGTAGCCAGGACACTGAAAGACAATAGGGCTACAGGGACCTTGACCAATAAGACTGTGCAGATTTTGAACAACAAGACTGCAGATTTTGAACAATAAGACTGTGCAGATTTTGAACAACAAGACTGCAGATTTTGACCAATAAGACTGCAGCTTTTGAACAATAAGACTGCAGCTTTTAAACAATAAGACTGCAGACCTTAGACAAATAAAAGTATAAGAGGTACTGTGCCCCCGTCACATAGCACTTTGGTCTGGTAGGTACAACTTACATCTCCCTGTATATTAATACATACTAGAACAAAAGTTGAAAAGCACTGCGCCATTTATTGTTAGAACAAAAATCGAACATCAACTGCCTGACCCACCAAAAGATCTCATATTGATAATACTTCAATGAGCACTAACACTTTTCTGAAGTAAACACTTTTTTTCTGAAACACTCACTTTTCTGAAGTAAACACTTTTCTGAAACACTCACTTTTCTGAAACACTTACTTTTTTCCTGAAGTGGTAGTTTTTCTTCAAGGGGCAATCTTAGGCGAAATGAGTCGTTTCCAGTTAAATAGTAACAATGCATTCGTTTGGTACGAAGAATCCCAAACACCTCGTACAAATGTAATGCTGCTTCATTATTCCCCTCTATTTCTAAGGTCACCTAGTGCACACGGTCCCACTCGACCATCTTGGCAATGAACATTTTGATCAATTGCTTCACACTTACCTTTTTTCTGAAACACTTACTTTTTTCTGAAACACTTACTTTTTTCTGAAACACTTACTTTTCTCCTGAAACACTTACTTTTCTTCTTGGAACTAAACCCTAGCGACCCTCTTAATAAAGATGCCGCTAATACATTGGTTAAAAACCCCCAGGCTTTTTCACGGAA
>NLAL01000138.1:564-46816 GCA_002374735.1 Metschnikowia sp. 13-106.1
AGTAGTACAGAGTAGTACAGAGTAGTACAGAGTAGTACAGAGGTTGCAGTCCAGATGGAGGCATGTATGGAGTCTATGGCAATAGTGTTGTAAGTTTCCTGTTAGACCCAGGTACGTCAGGTACTCTGGTTACTATGTTTATTCGCCGATGATTTCCATAGGAGGAATCAAAGTCGCATATATAGGCAAGGAAGAGGGACGCGCAGGTAGTGGGAAATAGTGGCAGGTAATAGGTGGTAATGGGAGGTAGTGGGAAATAGTGGCAGGTAATGGGAGGTAATGGGAGGTAATGGGAGGTAGTGACAGGTAGTGGGAAATAGTGGGAAATAGTGGGAAATAGTGGCAGGTAGTGGGAAATAGTGGCAGGTACTGGCAGGTAATGGGACGTAGATATCAGGTGGAGAGGCTTACTAATATCAATAGGTGGGATTACATATGGTGGATCAGACAGTTCCAGTGTATGAGGAATTCTGGACTCAGACGTCGAGGATTCAGGCTAATGCTACGTATGGAGGTTCCATTTGTGGGTCCAGGTCCACGATTAGATTGAGAGAGTAGAACGTAGTGAGCTCGAAATACTCATGGTAATATGAACCAGAATACTATGAACCAGTACAAGGGAAGATAGTAGCAGAAGATAGTATATTGTAAATAATGGGGTACATGTTGGTATGACTGTATATATGTTGGTATGACTGTATATATGTTGGTATGACTGTATATATGTTGGTATGACTGTATATATGTATATGGTAGAAGGTAGTACAAAAGGATACTATGCTGGTAGGATATGGTGGTGGAAAAGAGTTTATGGAAAAGAGTTGATGGTAGTGCAAAAGTAAAAAAGACGTCATGGGTATATGGACATCCAACGGGATTTCCGGGTCGGATTATGGTGCACACTTAAGACTACAAGACATATAAAGGAGCACTGCTATCCACTAGAGTTCTTGGAGAACAATGTCACCTTTCCAGCCTATGCGAATGTTCATGGTAGCTAGCAACAGATCCGACTAAGTGTGAGTAGATACCAGTAGAAAATACTACCAATAGAATACTGTTGGTATAAAAACTACCAGTAGAAAATACCACCAGTATTCTACTGTTGGTATAAAAACTACCAGTAGAAAAACCACCAGTAGAATATTGTTGGTATAAAAACTACCAGTAGAAAATACCACCAGTAGAATATTGTTGGTATAAAAACTACCAGTAGAAAAACCACCAGTATTCTACTGTTGGTATAAAAACTACCAGTAGAAAGAGGTTTCGGAGTATTTAAATAGGTAGTACTAGTAATGCTTAAGCAGTGGAGTTCCTGGTATCACTGGCGACTGAATACATTGGCAATATGAGATGCCTGGCCCGTATGTACACCACACCAGGTGTTACCAGCCGCACAGCGGAATCCGGTAAAATCGTCTCATAAAGTTCCCACCAAAGTCTATGTACCGAGGGAAAGTAAATAATAAACTGGGTGTTTTGTCAGGAGTTATCGGCTTGACTTCAGACGGGAGTAACAAGCCCGGTACAGGAAAACGGAAAGCAGGGAACCCAAAGTATATAAAGACGGGAACTCGCCCATGGTCCAGGAGTATCGATATAGACCACACGATAGATATTCTAGTGTATATAATCACACAAGTTAAGAATACAAGAGATCAGGAGGAACACTACTATACCAGAACTTGTGATACTCATTCTCTGATTTATGGTATTTCTCAATAGTACCAGTCATACAATGTAGTTCATCGTGATACATAAAATACCTCATAATGAATACTATACTACATCTGAAATATGCACAAGTAAGATGTCCAGAATAAGATAGGTGTACGTTCTATGTGTAAGATAGGTGTAAGATAGGTGTAAGATAGGTGTAAGATAGGTGTAAGATAGGTGTACGTTATATGTGTAAGATACCTAGGGCAAGATACCTAGGGCAAGATACCTAGGGCAAGATACCTAGGGCAAGATACCTAGGGCAAGATATCTAGGGCAAAATATCTAGATGTATATGAAATAATTTTGTTTTCTACATTTGAACTTGTCTCTATTATTTCGACACAAGGAGTTTCATATTAATCAAACTTCGGTGTAAGTCAGGTACTCGTTTGACTATGTTCATTTGCCAACGGTTTTTCAGAAGGAGGCGAGTGCGGAATGGGATACTTCAGTAGTTGAAAACAGAATTTAGCCGTTGTGGCTAAGTGCTTGCAAAAAGACTCCAAATTTCATCCTGATACCTGGGGTATATCTAAACCTCCTGGGACTCGTAAGGCGATATTAAACGGGTGGCGTTATGGAATGGCCATAGTATTCGACAGCGTAGGCTCAAAACTCCTCACTAGCTAGACACGATCCTAAGATAATCCCACACATTATCAATTAGAATCTCTCTATTACCCTATTATATTCTTCTCATTCCCCCATTAGACTTTCCCGATATGTGTACTTTTTCCTCTTCAGACTGTGTCTAATCCATATTCTGTATCATTGTTGAAAATGAGGGTCTTGTTCATGGACAAGACTTTCCAATAGGTTAGAATTCTATATGAATCAAGTAACTATGAGTCAACGAGGCAACAGCTATGAGTCAATAACTATGAGTCAATAACCGGAAGTTAATTCTTCTTTTGAGTTGAAGACTCAGACAATAATTGTTGGTTCCTTGTTGTACCATCCTGCACTCAATAATTGCACTCTTGACTCCTCAAACAGAAGAATTCAAGCAACTGACATAATTTCGATAAGAAGGCGTGGGTGAAAAACTCAGCACGCTAACAATAGCAGTGATTGTTCTTGGCCGTTTCGATTCAACAAACCAAAAAAGAAAAAAGATCATACGACGTTGGGACGGCGTCGTGCAATATTCTTTGTTTGCAATGAATGGCGTAGGCTTCAATAATATCCACATCCGTAGAGCCCTCCCGACAGGATCTACAACTCATATGGCTCAAACAACTGATGATTTCAGAAGGGTATTATGAGTCAAGAGTCATGAGCCAAAGAGTTCGAAAAGTTATAAGTCAAAGAGTTACTCAAAAAACTATTCAGGAATTTATGAGTCAAAGCAATGACAACTCAATGAGCGTAATTCAACTAAGGATTCAAGAGTAATATGAAAAAATTAGTATGAACAGGTGGGGTGCGCGAATGGCTTATTTATACCCCAACTCCAGAATTGCAGCCACGCGCAACCCCGCTTTCGAAAGGCTGCGAATTCGCTCATACTAAAAAGGCAACCCCATTTCCAGGCCCTATAAACAACTCATCATCCAACACAAAAAGCTCTTTTTTATAACGTATAGATTAGAAAAAAGGAAACCTGCATGTAATCCGAGCAAATTTAAAGGTACGCCATAATGGAACCATACAGTTTTCATGTTCATGATAGTCCACCAAAGTAATTAGGGTACTAGGAAGTGAGGGACTAGTATAGTGTAATAGTTCAGTATAGGACTGTACTGTAATAGTCTAATATTGTATGTATTCTTAGTGGGTAATTGACATGTGTCTGTAATGCACATCTGCATATAGAGACCAGCATAAATGCATACGAAATCTAGGCTATGGACTAGAAGCTGCATACACGTGAAAGATGCGTTGGCTAGACCGTCCAACCAGTGGATGCGATAAGGTAGCTGTGGGGCTATACTGCATCTGACCTACATGTGTTTCATGTGTGCGCAGGATTGCATGCTCCTGGTGTATATAACAGCGAGGTTCCCATGTCGAGAAAAGTCCTCATTTTTTGGGGCTACCTTTTTCATGAGTTTGTTTTACTAGGTTCCATACATCGTGATTGGAAAGGCTGCGGGAATGTTCTTGAATCTGCTAGCTTTCTTTCAATCTTCAACATACAGTATCAAGAGAGCCGTGCTGCAAATATTTGTCCCTTATGGTAGGCAAGTCGTCTCTTAACAGAGTCATAATGGACTAGCAAATCCAAGTGGTAAAATGACCATGCATATACTCTAAGAGCAAACCTGCAAAATGGGGTACAAAATGAGAAGCAGTCCGTATCTGGTTAAAAATCTGGCTTCAGACTTAACTTGATTTAGTAATGGTTCGGGTTCAGACTCCACTAAAAAAAAGCTTTACTTCGGCAGAAACGTTGAAAGCCCACTAATTACAACACCCCAATACAATTTGTGGGACACTTTCATAAATATGAGAGAGCTGCTCCCCTATTGATTGTCCGTGTATGTTTTATACGGAGGCACATACGTATATTCGCGAATGACCACAAATGACTGTCTGTGCCTCACATGAGAGGAACAGGGGGTCATATAGCAAAATGAATTTGTTTCCTCAGATAATGGATTGAGTCTTCAATACCTTGTTCCTAAGACTTTGGTGGAGTTGCCCTTTAAGTTGATAAAACGTCGACACCATGCAGCATAAGCGTATTGGCGTTTGGGAAGATCTAGGTAGAGAATGGCTACCAGTTTGTGTTCAAATTGGGGTCCAATTTGCGATGAGTCGCTCAGAGTATGCCAAAGAAAAAAGAATATCGTCAAGATCAAAGCAAATGAATCTTGGTTTAATGTTGATGTTTCTATTAACGCGGATTGATGTTATGAAGAAGGTTTAAGGTTTTTCGTGGTTGGAGTTTTGATATTGAATATTGTTATAGTGTAAAGAGGTTGATAATGATGATCTTGGTATATAAGGAATTTGAATTTTGAAGAATTCGGAAAATTCTCGATTCCAGACGAACAGTGGCTTTACTAAGTTCTATTTGCGTGTTCAAGCAGTGACGCATTAGCGGAAAGAAGTTGTCCTGTTAGAATGAAATTTGGGTATGTGTCACGATATTTTGGTTTGAAATCCCTACTGAATAGATTGCTGAGCTGATGACGTCAGACACCAAACAAGGGGTCAATTATACCTATACTAACATACTGCAGTGTACTACGGTGGCGTACTGTACTATAATACTATGCTACACCGTACTGAACCAGATCAAGACTTTGCTTAGGAATATCGAGAAACTGGCTAGTTGCAGCTTCATGTTTACTTTTAAATGGTATTGCTAAAGCATTACCATAGAAGTCTAAACACACTGACTCCAACTCAACCTTATTCCCTTACACAAAATATGGGCGACGCACTACCAATGGACATTCTCTTGTCAGAAGGATGTACACAGGATCTTTGCATCCTTTGTTCTGTTGGTTGATTTCTTTATGCCGGAATTTTCGAATCGACTTATTCATTTCCGTCGAGGGGAATCATCAGCTAATACGTTTCACCTTTCTTGGTACCAGAAATATCACAAGCATTAACAGAGGTTCATAAAGTACTCTAGCAATAGCAGGATGCTAACTGTGGAAGGAAGTATGAGGTACAGAGTATAATGATTTCAGGAGTGAGTGGTTCTATACGGCAGTGTTGAGTTACCGAGACTGTTACAGCGCTCATAACCAAGTGTGAGAGTGCGCATACCTAAGTGTGAGAGTGCTCATACCCAGATGTTACAGTGCTCATAATCAGAGTACCAGGATCGTAAATTCCTTATATCCAGCAAGCGTCCCGGAGTCTTCAAGACACACTAGAAAGTGTTTTTGAGTCTACTGGAAACAGTGAAAGTACCACTATAAAATTGGAAAGTGCTCATAACCAGAGTAGAATCCGAGCTATCGGAGTACGGGATCTTTGCACTCTTGAGCTGAATGTCAGAGACGCGAACAAAGAATTAAGATTTTATCAGAGGGTCAAGTAAAACAGAGCAGAGAATAAAGTATACAATGGGGTTGCAGTGCTCGTAACCGGAGTCTCATCGGCTCATAACCAAAGTATTGTTATACCCATACTCAAAGTTTTAAGGCAAATACTGCCGAATAGACGATTATAATATATATTATGGATAAATATTATTGAGGAATGCAGTTGAGCATACACATTCATTATGTAAGTATGTGTCCTGCAGATAAACACCCAATCGTATAATTTTCCCTTACTCTGACATGCCCGACCATATCCGCCAGAAACATGAAGAATGATATCTTAATAGAAATGCGTGCCCAGAAACTTTTTCTTAGACTTCTAATAAGGATGTAACGTACGGAATAATAACGTAAGGTGGAGCTAGATTATGTGCAGTCCGCAAAGACCGTGCTGGCTAGACTTTTACGTTGGAAAATTTTGCTCAAAAAAATCAAAAAAAAAAAAAAAACTGTGGTGCCAACCAAGCTATTACTTCTTCACTTGCATACTTCTTGTGGCCAGGTGTGGCGCTATTGTTTTTGTTGCACGTGATCGTTAACCAAACACGTGACTTTTCTTTCTCACCACCTTCGTTTTCGTTCCTGCAACTACTGCACTATTCATGTGTCACGTGCCCCGCCGTTTCACCTGTTCCCATTGGTATACACCCACAAAAGTGTTTTGGAGAGCAGATGTGGGTTTTGGATGTTGTGCATGTGATGTCGTGTAGGTGTCTTTTTTTCTGGTTTTTCTGGCTTTTCTCGTCCATTTGGGTGTTCATCGTGCCTAGAAATACCCTGGAGGTATGAGATAGCTCCGGAAGTAACACACAGAAATTAATTAAAAATAGGTTAATGAGTGGAGAGGTTTGGGGTCTTGGAAATGGCTTTTCTATGATTTTAGTAGAGTTTATTGGGGCTTGGTGCTTAGGGTTTGGGGCTCGGGGCGGTTTAAAGTGCATATCACGTGACCTAGTTTCCATACTCAACAGTCTACCCCCACACCGAGGCCCGTAAAAGACTTAAGATCCATGATACTATTGTAGAATCTCCGTAATATCCATATACATTAAAATCTCAACTATTCTTTAACTGAAGGTCAAAGTAGGTGACTGGGAAGAAGTGCGAATAGGTCCTATAAGGAGTTGTTATTGACACACAACCCAACAGTTTGTGTAGTAAGCTGTTTGACAAATGAACAGGAGAATATAAATAGGACTCCTTTGGTTCACCTGGCTAGCAAAATTTCAGGTGTAAAAATGACCTCCCTAGACTTGTAACTCGAAAGTAATACTCCCTAAATGTATGGACGACAAGGGATAAGTACTTCAGTGGTTTAAAGCACACACCTTATTTTTAATAAAGAAGTAGACTGACTTTGGAGAAAGACTGGGTCAGTTTTCTCTTAGAATATTCAAGGTTTTATGCAAACACCTCTTTCGAAACTAGTGCAAGGGATAATAATAAGGTGAGGAGTTGAGGATTTGAATTCAGGACTTGGACAAATTGGAACCAGTCAAAGAACTTGGACAAGTTAGTGCAACCTCTTAATTTTGGGACGCTAATTAGCTGGTTTGCATCAATACTACACTAAATTTGATAGCCAGTTCTGGCCGGTTTGAGACTGGTTCCCAAAACTTCCAGTTGAAGGAGTGGCTTTAGCAGCTATAATCTCACGAAAAATATATTTTCTGACTGATTTCAAAGTCCAAAACTTAAATATTCTGGTCCTAAATCTCATAGAGACTTTTAGATACTCTTTGGAGTTTTCTGGAAAGTAATTGGTGGAAAATTGGTGCACTAATAATTATCTACACACTGTTGTAGACTGTAAATAACGGTACTGGACGGGTATATTGGATATAGAGGAATTAGTAGTTGGCAATGGGTACGGGAACAATTAAAAATTCATTCATGGGCATTTTAGACGAAACAAATGGCTACACCGGCAGGGGAAATCTCCAAGAGCTGGCTTCAAAACATCCTGCATACAGCGCACACCTCCCCAACACTCTTGAAATTAGACTTAACGTCACCATCCTTTTTAGTATATTTTTCATATTTGTAGAATATAGGGAGGAGGACCTGGAAAATTAAAAGACATTAATAGATTTTGTCAAGTACAAAAATGTAGCCCCAGAAACAAACTTTAATATTCAAAATATCAGTGAAGTAATCGTCTGTACGTCCTGTACTTGATCAGTAGGTGTATTTTGGGGACGTCTTCGAGGAGTGGCACAGTTTTACGTAAGTACAAGCGTTCTGCATGGAAAAGGCGGTTTTTTCAATATACTACCAAATAGTCTTCGTAACAATAGCCCGTGGAGATATCGGCCCATACATATACCGGAGACAAGATACCAAGCAAGACCAAAAACAAGCAGTAGAACGACTAAAAGGTGGAGCATTCTCCCTCGCCAAGCTCTCTGGATGGCTTGATCTGGGATATATCGGCCAAGGAGATATCGGACACAGAGGAGATATCGGTACAATGTACGCAAAAAAACGGTAGACGACCATAAAATACGCATATACACGGTACAACTCCGGTCCCACAACAGCGACAAGACCCGCCGGAAAAAACCGGAATTCAGAACAAGAGTAAATAATTTACCAGGCTCTTTGCATATTTTGGGCTGTTAAAGTTACACCACGAAACCTACGGTTAGAGAGGTCAAACACCATGTATAGAGTATTCGCCGAGAAACAAAGAGCTGCCACGGACAAATAAACTCTTGGGCCAGGTTACCAATATAGCTTTCAAAAAAGCCCCTTTCCAGAAATTTGTGTTTGGTATGGCTTTGGATTTTCAGTTCTGGCTCCTCCCAAAAAAAGGCCCGTGTCTAGTCTTATGGCCAGGCGGAATACTTAATATAGCCTCCCAGCTAAGTCCATACCCCAAGAATATAGTATAGCCAAAAAAAGGGATATCCGGGTTTCAAGACCGTGCTTGGATCCAATTCAGCACTGGGTGCCTTAGACACCTTCTGGACTTCCCTATGGAGTTCCCCATTATACATATTCCCACTTCTGGTATACTAGGTGTACCAATAGGTTTTATTCCACGATAATCCACACTTTGGAGGTAGAGAAAATGGAGGTGGTAGTCTTGGTTCTTGTTAATTGTAAACCATAGAAATTCATAGTAAAAGTTTGGTATTCATAGAGGTTGGGTATGAGTTTTGAGAGTGGTAGTAAGGTGCTTCTCATGATTCCTCCCACACCACAATCCAATAGTCCAAGTATAAAGTCTTGCTAAAAGTTATGTGGAGGGAAGTAACGTCTGGGAAGAATAGAGCTTAGCTAAAAAATGTGCATGTCGAAAGAACACGTTTTTGGTAGAGAAGGAAAGATCACCAGTTCGGGTTCCCTGTTCTCTGGACCTGTTTTTCCCATTTTCCATTTTCCCCGTTTCCTCTTTTAGGTCAGACAAAACGGCTTTTTTCTAGATAAATCCTACTCATTTCCAGCTACACCATAAAAAAAATCCACTTGTACATAGGAGACAATTCCCGAGAATCCGACCTCATCCACTGGTCCAAATATTCCACTTTTTTGACCGTCAAAAAAGCGACCTCCCAAAATAATGGAAAGAATATCTACACTACATACACCTCGTGAACTATCCGTTCCCCAACGCCATGTCCAAATATACTTTAAAGAAGGTCATGACCCTTTTGTTAATTCCATAAGGCTTTTTTCCTGGGTGAAGATTTGGTCTAGGGTGATTTCTGGTGTAAATTTAGGACTCCCATGCCAATTCCCATGACAACTCCATCACTGTTTCCACGTTTATTCCCAGGCTATTGAAGCCGATCCCACCAGTTTAATTTCTACGAGTCTAGGTCCTGATTCAGTGTATAACTAGTTTCCAATTTCGTGTTTAACTAGTTACCAATTCAGTGTATAACTAGTTTCCAATTCCGTGAATAACTAGTTTCCAATTCAGTGAATAACTAGTTTCCAATTCAGTGAATAACTAGTTTCCAATTCAGTGAATAACTAGTTCCCCAGTCTAAACTCTATGAGTCTAATTCATAAGGTTACTAACAACCTATGACCAACCGGAAATGACCAACTTGATCTTACCATTGGGACTTCTTGACGTGGTGTTTTATTTTCTACTTGCCGATGCATTTATTTAAAGTGTACAGCCACCATGAGAACATCTAGTATATCTGACAAAAGCACCAACGAAGTTACCAACTAATCACCAGAAAACCAACGAAGTTACCAACCACCAGAAATCCAACTTAAATACCAACTAATCACCAGAAAGTCACCCAGAATAGAAATAGAGAATACAGTAGATTTGGGTCATCAATAGAGGGTACTAACTGGGGTTCAAATGGACATTAAGGCAACAAAGGACATAAGCACATAAGCCCTAGACATAAGGCCTAGACATAAGGCCTAGACATAAGGCCTAGACATAAGCCCTAGGCATAAGCCCTAGACATAAGACCAAGACCAAGACCAAACGTTCTTAAGAAAGTGAAATGTCCTCATAACCTGAACTCTCCACCAAGTGAATATATACCATTCTATCCAATCTAATTCATATTAGTACACCTGGTCTGGTAAACTGGGCAAACCTAATGTAGGTCAACCATAACTTCAGTAGTGGTATTTTGACTGCTGGTGGTCTCGCCAGTATATAGTGAGTAGTGGGTGGTTGTAGTGGTTGTAGTGATGGTTGTAGTGGTGGTATCGCCCAAATTAGTCTTGGTAGTAGTGGTGATAATCGTAGTAATAGTAACAGCATAGAGTGTATCGTAGTCCGTCATTGGCACCAGTTCCAAAAGTCCCCAATAGAAGCAGCAGTAGTAGTGGTTGTAGTAGGAGTGGATGTAGCTGTAATGGTAGAGGTTGTTGTAGCTGTAGTGGTAGTAGTAGCTGTAGTAGTAGCTGTAGTAGTAGCTGTAGTAGTAGCTGTAGTAGTCCGATAATAATGGCACTATTAGCTGTAACCTCAATATTAGTTCCTCCAATTGTAGTACAAATAGCACCCGTAGAAAAGTATAGCGAGTAAAATTTCCGTGAGTATAGCCCCAGTGGTGATGTATAGAGACAAACAATAATATATAGTGAGTCTATAGTGAGCAGTAGTATTACTAGCAAGTCTATAGTGTAGTAATATTTATAGTGAGTAGTATAGTGAGTATGAGAGGTCTAAAGGTAGACTGGAGAAATGCCCTCGACCCAATAGGCCATATCGGGAGACAAAGCAGCCCAAACGCCCACCTAAGCATAAGAACAAATCTATATGAAATAATCCAAGACCCACCTTTTCTCTGAAGTTTCTTAGGTTTCCTTGCATTTACCCAAGTCTCCCGTGAGTCTCCCTTGGCTCCCACCATCCCCAGAAAACGAGCTATTACCTCCTGAAAACGTGGCTCATTATTCCCGTCCAGTTCCTAACTCCGTAGATATGGATGTATCGTTTTAGGCTGAACAAATTAAGCCCTTTATATCACCAGACTGAATTGACACTACTGCTACCAGTGAAAATGAGTAGTATAGTGACTAGTATAGTGTTAGTCAATATAGTGAGTAGTATAGTGTTAGTGACTAGTATAGTGTTAATGAGTACTATAGGGACTCATCTATAATGAAGGGTAGTGAGTGGTAGTAAATTCGTAATGGGCCGTAGTAGGATGGAAGGGGACAGGTTTTATTCTAGAGTGACTAGTGATCAGTGGCCTGGAGCGGAGGTGTAGATGTAGTACCATGGTAAAAAACGGCGTACTCAGTGAGCCATAACCAGACCACAGCTCAACATTATACTCCAGCCACAAACAAACACGAAAATATAAAGAGAATATTCCGAGGCTGTGGTTTCGAAAAGTATCCTTTTTGGACGTACACAGCATTACTAAACACCTGTATAGTTGGTGTTTGAAGTACACGAGTATGACACAAGCTATAATTACGAGAAGATCCGAAGGCTTTCTGGAACAAGGTATTGAAAAAATACTTCGGTACATAGAGAGCTATTTTTTCGAGTGTGGAAATGAATTGATATGAATGTTAGGAGAGTCCCGGATGAATGTATAGGAGTATGAAGTTGAGCTAGAAGGAATTCAGGATTCCCATAGGGGTTTCATTTTCCGTACAGAAAGTACCCTGGCGTAATTTTAACATTGTATTTCCATTCCAGTTTCCATTACCTCTCCTGAGAGATCTACTTTTGGAACCAAAAAAACATCTTATAATCCAAAACATCTCAGTATTCCAAAACATCTTAGTATTCCAAAAGATTTATCTCAGTATTCCATCAACTCTATGTCAGGTTTATCTCTTCCTATAACTCTGGTATACCAGTCTCAGAGTCTGTTCCAGTCTCAGAGTCTGTTCCAGTTTCAGAGTCTGTTCCAGTCTCAGAGTCTGTTCCAGTATCAGAGTTTGTTCCAGAAACAGTGTCCGTAGCAGCATTGAAACTGTACATTCTGTACTCTTTCAATTCTTTAAATCTGATACTACTTCTGCCCTTCTGAATTCCTCTAGCCTGGTAGTCCTAGCCCTGTAGTCCTGTATTTGGTACCTTTTAGTCCTAGTCCTGTAGCTTTGTATTTGGTACCTTTTAGTCCTAGCCCTTAGTTCTGTATTTGGTACCGTTTAGTCCGTCACCTAGGTGGTGCTGTGTCTGTGTTCTATACCTCTGACATTTCTGTATTCTATAAGAAAACAAATCAGTATCAGTATTGTGGCTTCTAGTGGTCCTGTAGTTTGTATTTCAATCTTCAGTATTTTGTTTCGGACGGTACTGGGTAGCTCTAAAGGGCATACCTTGGTATGAGTTTTGGGTATGGCATATCTGCATTCAGTATACCCCAATCTCTATTTCCCTTACCACGATATATCCGCAACAGTTGTGTATTTCATATTCGGTATCTGTATGCTGTATTGGAAGTTATGTCTCTGTTCTGCATCTGCAATTCGGGAATAAGAAATCTGCATCTGTTCTTTTCTTCTCTGCATTTCGGTACTGAAACTGCTGTATCGTTGCTGTATACCATAACATCCAGTACTTTTAGCCCGGACACCCGAGTTAAACGTTACGGAAGAAATTACCGAAATATGCGGAGGGGCTCTTCGCAAAACCCAACGAATGCCAAAACATCACTAATGCCACTTCCCCTATTACGGTATTGTCTATGCTGGAATAATAGTCAGGCCATATTGTGATATGTGACTTTTTTTCATTTTGCATATTTTCATTTAATGCCCCAATATGGAAATTGCGAGATGTAAAGTGGTGCTGGCTACCGGCAGAGTCTCAGTGTCGGAGGGATGCCAGGCGGGTCAGCTTAGCGAAATAGCCGATACAGGCCACCGGGGTCTACGAAGCCTATCTGTATCAGCTGGCAAATATGTCCGAGGCAAAAACACACAATTCTACGGAATGGTAATAGTGCTGTACTACAGAAATGTATACCGAGTATACACCGCATCTACTTTACAACAGGTGATCTCACCCCACGATCACCTACCACCGCCATAATTAGCAGCCCAACATTGCCAGTGACCCATAAAGCCAAAAACACTAGTACCCAGACCGTACAACCAGATAGTACAACCAGACAGTGCAACTATACAGTACAACCGGACAGTACAACTATACAGTACAAGCAGCCCATATTAGCAGTCACCAAAGAAAACCTTACCTCAGGGATGTTCAAGTGTTTGGCTTCGACATAGGCATTTGGAGCTATTATTACCGGCATTGTTAACAATACAACCGGCGGGCAAAAAATATCGGTGATATCGGTATTATTCCCGTCAATCTCGCGATCAATAGACGGCACCAGTATTGATGTTTAGCCCACAAAGGCTGAGACAATAACATTCGGCCTCATTATTTATACCACTATACGTAGCCTTACATGATATCACCGAGCCTCTTCTCGTCCAACTGTTCTACGCTTGTACCTCCTTCCAATTATTCCTGTGTGCCCTACTGTATAGACTGCCATAGTCCGTCCCCACGGTATAGCCTGCCATAGTCGGTGACCCGCGCTTAGCCTATGTTTGGATAATATTCTGAATTGTGTGAATATTCTGAATGGTCTGTATAGTGTCTAGTCCTTGTCTGTTTAACCTAGGTTCAAATGTCTAGTTGTTTTGTCTAAATAGTCTAATCTGTCTATAGTCTGACTATCTTTAGTCTGTCCAGTTTATAATCTATCTTGCTATAATCTATCTAGCTCTATTCTGTTCAGTCTATAGTTGTCTAGTCCATAGTCTGTTTAAGTGTTTAGGTGTTTAGGTGTTTAGGTGTTTAGGTGTTTAGGTGTTTAATCTGTCCATGTCATTCAATAATGGCTATGTCTACTCAAACTATTTAGTCTGTCTTTTTCGGTCCATCTCAAGTCGGGTGAACGTAATGGCTACTGCCCTAAGGCCATGGTCTGTTGTACTATCTACTATATATTGATGGTCAACAGAACAGACGTTAGTCTCTCACACCCTATACATTACCAGAAGCTAGACTCTACCACCAGAGTTCACTATAAGCTACCAAAGATTAAAACCTATACATTACGAGAAGTCTAGACTATACCTTACCAGAACTTCAGAATATATACTACCAAAATTCACTATACTTTACGAGAGACTATTAAAACCTATACATTACCAGAACTCCAGAATATAAATTTCCAGAACTCCAGAATGTGCATTGTCAGAACTTCAGAATATACATTACCAGAACTTCAGAAAATACATTCCAAAAGAGAAATGCTACACCTAGTACTTTGACCAGTGACGTCTGGAAACTGGCCAGTGTGGTCTAGAACAGTCGAGATTTCATGGAGGTCAAAGGAGGCTCAATTCTGGCCAGGCAATAAGGCTTCTGCTTGGGAAAAAACAGCAAAATACCAAATCTGATACAAGAGTGTTGGAGCTTCAAACCACTCAACTCCACAGAAAGGGAAATTAGAGGTATTGGTTACGGTACAGACCAAAGCAGAGGTTTTATAATGTTGTGGTTAGTTCTAAATGAGGTTCGAAACCAGGCTCCCCATACTCCCAAAACTTTACTGCCCCCTGAAGGAGCCATTAATGTCCTTGCTATTTACAATTCCAGAATATACAGTTCTCAGACTACAGGTGTCCATATGGATAAAGTTTCCAGCTCTGACCACGAGCAGGGTGTGGTGTTTTCCGACATGACACTATGAAGCAACATCAATATTGTGACGGGCATGGAGGTTTATGGGGGCTTTACAGGCTGACTTCCAGATATACAAGATTTAGTCTTTATGATCATTTAGCTGTGACTCCAAACCTACTCCAGACTCGTCTATTTTTGACCCTACAGAGAACTCACTACCTCCAGTACCTGATCAGACACCACCCTCTTATAGAAAAGAGTCCAGGAAGCCAATTTTTTGAACAGATTTCCACTTAATCTAGCCAGGACATCTTATTCAATTAGGTCAAGTCCAATGATGGGAAATGTGATTATGGGAAATTTGATTATGGAACTTTGGGTTTGGGAAATTTGATTATGGGAAGTTGATTATGGGAACAAAAAATTGAGATTTATGATTATGGGAAGTTGATTGGTTGGTTAAACTACGAAAACGTCCCGATCAAAGCTGGTATATATTCTACAAATGGTGATAGAATCCATCCTACTGGTAACCTTTAGCAAATTTCAGGTAGTGTGTTGCCCACACGTCCGTGTATTTTATTTTATTGCAGTAGCCGTAACCACCATACAAATTATCAATACAAATAATCCATGACAAAAATCAGTATAGTGCCAGCCACAACATAGCCATAGGTCGCAAGCCCCTAAACCAGAAAATACCACTTCCGTGTATTACAATAGAGCTCCGAGTACTCACTCATTGCACCAGCCAATCCATAAAAGTATTGATCAAAAACTCCTCATTCGCATCCTAACTCCAGTCAGGGAAACAGAGATTCAGTAGTCGAGTCAGTCATTGACTCTGTCGTTAAAAGAGTAACGATAAACTAGGAGATAGAGTTGCATAAGACTTAGGAGTCCAGACGAGTCCAGAGGAGCATAGAGAAGTACCGAGAAGTCCAGAGGGGTTTTAAAAAAGTCCCGAGAAGTCCCGAGAGTATTGTTTAACGGGGATAAAGTTACGAGGAATGCTTAATACTCGGACTTGAATTCATCAAATATACCTCTTCAGAATCATTGGTCACTCCCAACTTAGTCAGCATCTCAGAACCCACTACAAAATGTTCCCAGAACGGGAGTTATTTAAAACAAAGATAAGAAAAAATTAGTAGGAGACGTCAGTAAGGGGTTTTACAGGTGGAGAAATTATTATACGAAGATGGAGCATGAAAGCGTTATACCAGGAGGAGAGTCTATTCCAGAAGTTACACGGACTTATGCGGCTAAAGTATTTGGTTGTTAGGTAAAACAAATAGGTACGGATCGTAGCTTCACGGGATCTTGCAGGTGGCATTAGCCCATGTACATTTGACGGAACGTCTTGGCAGCGGGAATTGCCGGAGCATTTCTCGTTGAGGCTCATTTATTGTTCCCGTGGTATTTCCGTTTTGACTTCTTCTTGGCTTCTTAATGTTTCCTTTTGTGTGTGTTTTGACTTCTTCTTGGCTCCTCCATGTGTCCGTTTCTCTCCCTTTGTCTCCTTGCTGCCTCTTGTGGTGTCGTGTCACGTACTGTTCTTGGCACTCCTGGACCAAATAATAAAATACGGACCGGATTTTGGCCCAAAAAAACCTATGACAATGTCGCCATACACCCACGTCACATGATCGCTCCCCCACTCGTTCCACCAAACAAATGGTGCCTTGGTAGACAATCGAAAGGAATATTTTCAGTCGATCTGCTTAGATTTCATTCCAAGTGTGGGAGTTCGGCTCCGTCCCTCGTTACGTGTTAAGTATGGGACTAGAGAATACCAAAGAAATACCAAAGAAATACCAAAGAAATACCGACGAAATACCAAAGAAATACCAAAGAAATACCAAAGAAATACCAAACAAACGAATGAAGTAGAAAGGGAATACTGCATTCTCTACATTTTGTATGGCTGTACTGTTTCTCTGGCTGGGACTAGGAGGTATTTGTTAACCATTCTTATTGTCTGCATGTATTTTGGGATATGTCCTGGCGAGAAATGGTCGACTTCTCGGATCTGAAATATCCACTATGTATGTTTTTGTAGCCAGTTTGTTCCATTCAATCTTGCCCCAAAGCCATCCTTTCTTCTGGACGTTCGGGACGTTCTGGACATTCCTAATAAGTCCCCTCTTGCGCTCGCTTCTTTTCCATTTTACATGTTGGTAGACTTTCTCTCCGTCCTGCCATATTCAAAACTTCCAAAAAGCCTACTTATCTCCAGCATTAGAGTATCTCCACCTTGTTAAAGAACCCACTGTGTCATAACAGAGAAATGCTCCCACCCAGTTTAGTGGAGGCTACCATCTAGTCCCATAAAAACTTTTCCTAGGAAGCCAAAGTGCAGTTACAGAGGGGAATATTCCGAAGTGCACCCAGAATTCCATTTGGACCAGGCAGTCAGAAGTCCGTCATCCACAATGCCATCACTTGACCAGTCCACAAGAAACTACTCACTCTGTCCATAAGAAGCGGTTCATAAGAGATGGTCCCTCAGTCTGTTAGTCTGTCACCCTCGGTATGTCAGCCACCATTAGATTCCCTATCCGGTTAACTGATCAGTCAATCAGAGAATCCTAGAACTAGTGAATCCAGTCACTGGTTATTCGTCCGTCAAAGTGATCTGTTCTCCTTTAGTCAGTCACTTAAAAGCTTTCCAGACTCTCTGGTACGTCTGGTACGTCTGGTACGTCTGGAATCCTGGAAGCCTGGAATACTGGAATCCTGGAATCCTGGAATCCTGGAAGCCGGGAAGCCGGGAAGCCTGGAGAGCTTTTTGTTCTCGACTCCCGGTACGTCTCCCAAAGTAAAGTGCTACTTCTTTGGTTGAGAGTCTTAGGGTCATGTAGACTCCTACTTGACGTTCCTCGGAAAGATACCCTCATAGTCTTGGTACGGTGGAATTTTCCGGGCAAAAAACGTGTGATCCATTAATCAACCTCGGAGTGAATTTAGTGTATTCAGACCTTTTGTAGATGTGCCATTTCTGAGAATCTTTGTCAGAAATCATAAACATATACAACCACCAATAAAGCCAAAAACAAATACATGAATTGCATCAGCCATGAATTACGTATACGGATAGTTATCTGCTCTATATACCGCACCCATATTTATGTATTTTTTGAGTTTCTTCCTTCCGATGGCTATGTTCGGGAACAGATATCCTGAGCTGTACCAAATAGTCACACACCTCCTACCACCATGTCATACAATGAATCTATCTTAAAAGTCACCTCCATATCTTAAAAGTCTCCTTCATATCTTAAAAGTCACCTCCATATCTTAAAATTCACCTTCATATCTAGCAAGTCACACACTAACCCAGTCATATTACAGTCAAACACACAGCCAGTGGTCTCTGTATACTGTAGGAGTGAGTCATATATACTTACCAGTAGTCATACATACTTACCAGTAGTCATTATACCTCACTTTAGGCTTTCCCTAGTCATATATCGTGAAGTGACCAATCGGAGTGTATTAGTGATACTGGGTCTGATGAGTTAGTCTTAGTACTGAATCTACTTGAGCGTAGCAGCTGGAAATAGTCGGTAGCACCACTAGGCTACCACTAGAGACAACCACTAGAGTATCACTATTTATATGGACTCACTAGCGAGCACTACAGTATCACTATTTATACAGACCCACTAGAGAGCACTAGAATACTACTCATAAATCTTCTTCATTGGGTAGTACTGTTGGTAGAGTAGGTGATATGGAGTCCGACACTATTAGACTAGCAATTGCCTCTACACTGGTGGTCGTGTTAGTACTAGTATCCGTAATAGCTCTTAGTACCTTAGAGTACAGTTAGGTTAGTACTGACAGTATAGAGTTCTAGTACATCGAGTCTTGAGTGACTAGGTCTAGTATATCGCACCACTAAAGCTACTAGGACTAATAGAGGTAGTACTACTGCAGTATAAGGACTAATAGAGGTAGTAGTACTGCAGTATAAGGACTAATAGAGGTAGTACTACTGCAGTATAAGGACTACTAGAGGTAGTACTACTACAGTACTGGGACTAATAGTGGGTAGTAGTATTGTGGGAGAATATTCCAGTATGGTTGGTAGTACTCTACACTTACCAGATCGGTAGGTTTGGGCTGGCAGTGGGGTTAGAGGAGACCGTCCATAAGTATGAGACTGAGACAGAAATAGAGTGGCCCAGATATAGTAGTAGCAGTAGTAGTAGTAGTAGTATGGGACTCTAGAATAATCGTGTATTTAGAACCAGAACACATTCTCGTTGAGACCACTTCGTCATCCTTCATTACTGATCATTGATGTTGTAGTGAATAGTCGATATCTTTCAATGGCCAGTACCATTCTGTAAGAGTCGAAATGGTACCAAAATTACTCTTTGAATCTGAAGGTAGTTATTATTTGGTGGTGCCAAAGTATCAAATCCAGAGCAATTTTTAACTGCTCCTGCTGAGTGGATGTTCCGGTGATCATAAGAAGTAGCCACTATAGCTCACCAAGCACATTGGGTATTGCACATTGGGTATTGTATCCACCAGTCTTCGAGTACCAGAAACAAATAGTCATCTCAGTAGGAATACCAGAATCATATAGTCCTTTCAGTAGGAGTACAAGAAGCATTTAGTCATCTCAATAACACCAGAATCATATAGTCTTCTCAATAAGAACACCAGAATCATATAGTCATCTCAGTAATAGAGTACCCACTGTTGTACCCTAGGGGACCTCAACAATACATATTATAGTAGAGTTCGTATAGAGTGGTGAGTAAAATGACAATACAAAGTACAGGACATGTAGAGTAGTGAGTAAAATGACAATATATAGTACAGGAACTATAGAGCAGTGAGTATGATTTAGCTGGCCGGTGGTAGAGTAGTCCACTATAGTGTATTCATTACTAAATAGGGGTAGTATGGATTCTAGTACCAGAGATTACTATTCAGTACAAAAATCGTACAGTTCAAGATACTAGTATGTAGCTTTCATTAAAGGTGTGGTGGTACAGGTAAATCTGTGGTGGTACAGGTGGACAGTAGTATTACTGGCTATAGTACTGGTAGAGTAGTAGGTAGAGTGTAGTACTGGTAGAGTAGTAGGTAGAGTCATTCAGCTCAGTTGGCAGTGGGGAGAGCTATCGAATGAGTTTACCCGTCCAACAGGGTGACATTCCCCCGAATATACAGACTTAACTACGAGTCCTCGGTACATCAGTGTTATTAGATCAATAAACTATAAGATAATTAAGAGTATCCATGCGTTGACACGTAGCAGTGTTGAGTATCAGTATCATCCGACCAGTTTGAACAGTATAGAATCATCATTATCAGTTTGATCAGACCAGTATCATTCAGTATAGCATCATTCAGACCAGTATCATTCAGTATAGCATCATTCAGACCAGTATCATTCAGTAGAGCATCATTCAGTAGAGCATCATTCAGTAGAGCATCATTCAGTAGAGCATCATTTAAATGGATTTAAACATCACTCATCACTGAACATCACTCATCACTGAACATCACTGACAATCGAACATCACTGGCTGAACATCACTAATAACCAAACATCACTGGCTGAACATCACTAACTAAAATAACCCAGCTACTTCTTGCTGACCTCCACTTTATCACCACAGTCAAGACACTTATGGGCCTTTGTTCCGTCTTCAAAAATAACCATCCCCTCGCTCTGCATCAACGACCACTCGCCCTTGGCCGGGATCTTCTTGCAGTCGTCATTGAGACAGCGGGCCGCTGTTTTCTTATACCGCAAGCCACACGAGTTACAGAGCTGGCCCTCTTTGATGCTCCATGAAGGTCTCCAACACGGCGATTGGTCGGATCCACACGATATGCACACACGAGGCGAACCGGCGCTTTTGGGTGGAGATTTGATCAACTCCGACCGCGATTTGTCTTTGATGGACGGAGGAGTGATGGGAATGAACTTGGTGTGGCTTCTACCGGAGATGGGCGATTGAGGAGTATACTCGAAACTGCTCTCGGGTGTTTCAAACGCTTGGTTAATCCGTGTGACGGAAGAGGTCGCTTCCCGATACTCCTTGGCCTCGTTCAGGTCCTGGTGCTCGGGGTGCTCTTTGTAGCCAGGCTTGTAATCGCCGTACTCCTTATATTCCGGTTTATTGTACTCAGACTTGTACTCAGACTTGTACTCCTGCTTGTACTCCAGTGTCTCCCCCTTATCCTGCTTGAACGTGGGATAGTGTGGAGTAAGCGGAGCATGGAACCGTGACTTCTTGTAGTCGGCCGGAGGGTCCACATACCGGTAGGACGGATCTAGATTTGCCAAAGACAGCGCATGGGAGGCGGCACCGCCAGTCCGTGAAAGCAGCATCAACGAGCGGGCCAACTCCAAGTATTCGGGAAACTTCTCCACGTCCTTCATGTACGTCTTGTTCAAATACGTGTAGTTGGACTCATACGGGAAGTTGATCTTGCGCTGCTGGGGAAACGTGGGGAAGGATTTCAGCCCCACACGCGAATCAAAGTGTGGTCTCTCCGCAAGCTTATCCATCTCGCTGATCGAAGGTAACGTTGTCCTCAGCGAATTCTGATGGTGGAGATCCAAAGGCATGGAACCCTTGGAGTTGCGTATGGAGTCCAAAAGCCCGTACCTCCAGTTCTCGTCGTTGGGCTTGTAGGTATCGAAATAATCTAGAGACACCGTGGGCGTGATTGTTCGGAGCGGCTGCGGCGGAATACTTGCTAAGGCATCCGATAAGCTGGGGAGCTTGATGGGGCCAGTGGTGGGAGCAACACCGCGGCGTGCAGGCTTTCGGGAAAGCGAGAGGGGAATGCAGATTGGAGACTGATCCAATTGAGGCCCGCCAAAAGCGGACGGAGGCGACGACGGAGCCGTTCGGGACCGTTTGACAGGTTCGGGCAGGCAGCAAGACTCGGAAGTATCGCTATAGGAGCGCTTTTTGACGGATGCAGAAATATGAGGCGACACGGAGCGCACGCGTTTCAGCGCGTAGGTGTCATGGAGAGGAAAGAAGCCGAGAGCCGGCTCGGATCTGTGGAAAGAATGACTGGAACTCATGGCCGAATGAAGTACGCTCATGAGGAGAAGGTGGATGCAAAATGTGCTAGTAATATGCAGGAGACGCTAAGCAGCCTGGGGTGGGTGGGGTTTTTTTCTGGGAGGGAGGGGTGGAGTGAGGGTTGAGGTGCAGGCACTGGTGAGATGTCAGGATCTTTTTAATAGGACGCCTTTCTTTGTGGACTTCTCTTAAAGTTCAGTGAAGATCTCAGTTAAGGCTTCAGTTTGGGATTTCTCGTAGTGGGAGATTAGTAGTGTGAAGCACAAGAACGTGGAGATTGTTTGGTGGAGATTGTTTGGTGGAGATTGTTTCGTGGAGATTGGTTGGTGGAGATTGGTTGGTGGAGATTGGTTGGTGGGGTTTGTTTGGGGGGGTTTGTTTGGGGGGGTTTGTTTGGTGGAGATTGGTTGGTGGGATTGGTTGGGTCAATGACAAGGGTAGGGAACGAGTGGCAGAAGGAAAGGAAACAGTCTAGACCAAGCTCAACAGCAAAAGCAAAAGCAAAAGCAAAGCAACGCAGAAAAATAAGAGTGGGAAAAAGAAGAAATCAGATAGGATCAAAAGTTCAAGGAGTCCGGTGGATGCGGGTATAATATATAGTGGCATCAGATCAGGAGAGAGACTGAAATAGGAAAGCGGCTTGCCATGCTGGTTTGCAGGTGCAGAGAACGGCCCTGAACCAGCCATTGAACGGCCCGATTTGGACGCGGGCTCCCACGTACGGCGCGGGTGCAGGAGGTGGCTGGTTTAGTCGCGTCAAGCTGCCACGAACTCGCCCGCGTGCAGGTGCGCAGCAGATCACTGCGCATCAGATCAGCGCGTCACTTTCAGGCGGCTTGGTAATCGGGCCGATCTGATCTGTTTATGTGTAGGAGCCCCCCGACGTAAAATCAGCCAATATGCCTTTGTATTTGCATGCAGAGAAACTTTAGGAGCGGCTTGTGGCTCGTGTATTGTAAATGCTACCTGCCATGTCCGGGCTGTCTAAGGCAGGTGAATCCGACCGCCTTCTGTGCAGAGTGCCTGCCCCCCCACACAATAATCCTCTGCAGTCGGTGTTATTTGTCGTTATTAATAGATTTTGTGTGAGACAAAAATGGACAAAAAATAGGCCTCTGCAAAAATGCACCCGCTCATAATGGACTGGCCCTCGTTCCCAAATTTACCCTCCCCTACTAGTCAAGCCTTATCAAGTCAAAAGCCATTTTAACGTCCTATTTGGGTTGTATTTCAGACGTGCTGGAGTTATGGCCACGGTGTATGGGTGTTGGGGGTCATAGTTGGGGAAGAGGTTTGGGGATTTCCGAGAGTTGGGAGGGGCGGAAGAATTTGGGGGGGAACCGGAAGAGTGTGGGAGATGTAGAGGTGGCGTTTTGGGGAGGTGTGGGTGGAAGAAAAGAGTGGGGAGAAAAAGAGGAGCGAGAAAAAGGAGTAGGGACGAGGGATGAGGGACGACAAAAGAGAGCGACCAGGAGGGAGTGTATAATGGGGAAAAGATCCAGGCTGTATTGGGGGACATATGAGCATAGAGAACGACAGGTAGATAGCAGTGGAGACGTTTGTTTGGAGTGAGGTAGTTATGAGCCCATTCGAGCGCCAGAGCCACTGCCAGACCTCCACTTATTGTCTACTTGCTCCGTCGTTTGTATATGTAGGTCTTGCATATAGTGCTCCGGCCCAGGTGTAGTATGGTGTATTTTAGACTAGCTAGTAGTATAGAAGGCATGTGCTGTAATAGCCGTTTAGCTTTGGTTGACTGAGGGGTCTGTTGTGTATAGTACTGTGACTTGGAGTTTCTTACTTCTGGTATTGTGCTGTTTCTGACCTGTTCTTATGTCTGTGTTAGCACTTTCTTAGCCCCGTAATGTGTGTAGCGAAGTGTGCAGTTAAGTGTAGTGCCTGGTAATGCTGGTACTGAGCTGGCGGTAGAATGGTGTGTTCCGAGTAGTGGCTTGTAGGAGTAATGGATATAGTCAAAGAGTCTTGGAAGTAGGCTACAGTTACTACGACAATTCTAGAGTTCCCATCCCGGAATTTGCATCCTGTAATCTCCATCCTCACACCTTAATTCCGGAATTTCAATCTTGTAATCTCAATTATGCCGTAGGACAGTCAGTAGAGATGTACTATTTTGGGAAGGAGGGCTGCAGAACCCAGGCACTAAAGTTAAAGTGTATACCAAGACATACCAACACATACTTTTGATTCTCTTGGCGGAGACTTCCTAGAATCGTAACAGAAAGTATAATTGGTTACGGGGTTAAGACGGTTAGTGGAGTCAGTCGTCAGGCACTACTTCAGAGTCAATAGTGTCCATTTATCTTCGTTGACATTTCGTGGTACTGGTTAGTGGGTTACTGTGGCTCTGTAGTTACTAGAGTCACTGGTGTGATTGTAGTTTAATGGAGTATAAATTTAGAGCCAATTTAGTGTTTTTGTCTAATTTTCTGTGACTTTCTGTGACTTTCTGTGACTTTCTGTGACTTTCTGTGACTTTCTCTGACTTTCTCTGACTCTCTCTGACTCTCTCTGACTTTCTCTGACTTTCTCTGACTCTCTCTGACTTCTCTGACTCTCTCTGACTTCTCTGACTTTCTCTGACTCTCTCTGACTTTCCCTGACTCTCTCTGACTCTCTCTGACTCTCTCTGACTCTCTCTGACTTCTCTGACTTTCCCGGGCCTCCCCTAGCCTCATCTCCTCTTGTCAGAAATACAGAATAGACCTTCCCCAAACGCATTCCATGAGTTCCTGTCACTTACTCTTCAAATCAGTAACGTAACAAACGGATTCGGATGTGGAATTGAAAGAAACAAAAAAATACGTTCTATAACCTGCTGCCCCGACACTCCACCACCTCTTCTCTATTGTCTACTCTACCCTACAGAGATCTGGCTACCATTAGAGTCAGTCACTACAGAAAGGTGGTTTGACTTTGGTCTAAAGTTGTGTCGAGGCGAACATACAGTCCCAACAAAGTAACACTATGGAAGAAAGGACTGCCGTATATGGTAAAGCCACAAAAGAGGAATTAGTTTTGATACTTAAAGCCATAAAAGAGCAAACGGTTTTTATTTGTAAAGCCACAAGAAAAGAGGAAACTGTTGTGATACTCAAAGCCACAAGAAAAGAGGAAAAATTGTAAAGTGTAAAGCAACAAGAAACGAGTTTTAAATGGGAAAGTAAGTGTAACGGATGGCTGGGTCTGAAAGAAGACATACTCCAGTGAAATTCTGCCCGGAACAGTATAGATTTTGGGCTGAGAACTGCGATTCTGGTTTCTGTATCGTCTTCTAAACCTTGAGAAAGTGACGAGATCGGAACATAAGTCTGGCCAAACCATCAGTGGGGCTGGTTTTGCACTTGAGTGGTTTCTGAGCTCTCTGGGTCTCTCTGGGCCGAATATGTCGAACCTTGGTAAGTCCGACGTCATTCTTCCGGGCGTTTCTGAACCCAAGTAGGCCTAGAAAGTATGAATATGGATGTATGGAAATGGATGTATGTATTTCTGGAAGGGTCTGATGCAAAGATGCATTGGAAGAATGGGACGTATTGGAGTACTTTGAAATATGGCCCACTGGTTTCTGCCATTAGGAGTCTCTAAGAAGCATTCTTGTGAAAAGTCGGTACTCTGGAAAGTCGGTAGTCTGAAAACTAGGTAGTCTGAAAAGTCGGTACTCTCGAAACCAGGTACTCTGAAAAGTCGGTACTCTCGAAACCAGGTACTCTGAAAACTAGGTCGTCTTGGACTGCTTTCTAGTATTCATGTATCTTGTACGTATGGAACCACTCAATCTAGAGATATATAATGATGAAGCTCGAATCTGGAATTTTGGGACCCACTTCTCTGGAACTGTAGTGATTTGGAACCACGGAAAAAAGGTATTCTGGACTCTTGGAAAAAGGCTACTCTGTAATCACAAAAGGTGGTAAGCTGGAGCTATGGAACAGTAGTAATTTGGGACGTAAAAAGTAATATAACGCGGGACGTAACATATAATATGGCAATCTGTGACGTAACCGATAATATAGTGATCTATGACGTAAATGATCATATGGAAAACTGTCCCAGACTGGTGGAATGACATTTGGTATTCTCTAGTACCCGGCGCTATTTTGTGGTGGTTGTGGGCTGTATTTTTGGTGCTATGAAAAGAGGTACCTTGGAAGTAGTTGACGGTGTGTTGGGTCTACTTCAAGTAATTCAAAACTACCGAATTCCAGTCACCTGAACTTCGAGTTTAAGCTCCCGAAATCCACACTCCAGGAATCCAAAATACGTCCTCGTAACCTCCTTATTTTCTGTCTAAACCCCACCTTTTGAGTCTCCATTCCTCCTCGTTCCCTAGTAGTTAGTAAACTTCTCCAGTTTCAATAGATCTCGAATTCCAACCCCCTTTTTCGCCATTTCTTCAAGTCTGCTGTTCTCGGCTAAATAGTAGTTTTGTTTTGTGGTAGTTGTGAGGATATATTCACTGCTTGAAAATGCTTTGAAATCCGTGTCCCTATGCAATTTTATTTCCATTCTCCCACGACCTTGATACCGACCGTAAAAGGAGATTTGGAGTATGGATTCTGAGGAACCCGGGATGCCCCAAAATGCCCCCTTTTGGGCCTTTTAAAAACTAGCTAATTCAGATTCGTATGCATTTGTGCCGAGGCTCGAGCGTGGCTGAAATTCCCAGATTCTGCGTCTCCAGAGTATTTGGACATGAGTCCATAGAGACACTCCACCCGAAATTGAGGAATTGACAACAAAAACAAAGCCTAGGAATTTTTTGGCGGTCCTCTTTACTCGGAAAAGGTAGACTTGATGAAAACAAAATGTGGTGTAGGCTTTTTCGGGCTTGAACCGGGTGATTTTGAAGGTGTAACCACGAATCTACACGCATGCAAGGCCGGAATTCGACCCTGGCCCGAATTGGCGGTTTCAAGTAGTCACTAAAACGCTGGTGGGGGATGTTGGGAAGTCCTGAAAAAATTCTGAAAAAAAAATACTCTCTAACAAGGCTAAAATGGGTGCTGCTTTGGTCGTAGACGACACGGAGGTCCCCGCGGACTAGAAATCGATATCTCCGGACGTACTAGACACCGAGTTCAAAAATAGCTTTTCGTGGGATTTTGGCCTGAGACTGAAACGGCTTTGAAAGAAACTTAGAGGTATTTGTTTGGGCAAAATTACATGGATATTTGGCCCGAGAGGCCTTTTTTTGCTTATTTTTACCCCTGTATGGCTTAGCCGAGGTCACTTTTTGGGCCGACATATTCATTAATTTGCTTTGAAACAAGTTTAAACGAACTCAAATGGCCCTGTTTGACTAGGACGTTTTTTTGGAGCAGTGAAAAATAATCTGGCCTGGATTTATGGACTACTGGAATACATACATCTATGACTACACGTGGAAAGTCGCTTTTAGAGGGTCATATTAGGCTTTATGAACTCCTAATAGTACTGTTTCTGGTACCCATGGTTACTTCCCGTGGCCAATTACTTAGATACTTCTCATTGCTTTCAAACCGTTCGGTTTCGGTGACTTGGAACAGGTTGTAATATAGAGGTTACGAGCCCGGCTTCTTAACCTCTGCACCCAATACTCCACAGTCGTACGGAAAGTCATTAAGAAAACCGGATTCACTGTTTAATACCAATTAACGAAGCGATAGAGCTATATAAATTGAATTAGTAGAGACCACTGTCAATTCTGACCACGCTATAGTGCTTTTAAATTTAGTATGGGCCAGTTTTTCCACTCCTACTCGTTTTCCACTGCTCTTTTTGGACAAAAAGCGATACCACTAAAACTAGGAACTATATGACGCAATACTTCACTTAAAAATTTACCGGTTTCTAGTGTTGGTGGGTGTTTAGACTGGTGGTTTGATTGTGCACCTCGGAAAGGGAGGCCGCGGCCGGAACTGGCCCGTTTTGGGAGGTTTAACCATGTGACTCACTGAAGATTTTGAAATTCTAAAAACACCGTTGTGACCTCCGGAATTCCAGCATTACAAAAAAGTCAGTTTTCACCGTGTACCAAGAAATAAACGTGGTTTACTATGACCCAGGCCGTGGCTGGGTGTGCAGGATGTACGGGTGTGCTGAACTTTTCTGGTGCGGCCACACGCATGGTCCTAATCCGACCAGCTTCCAGCCATCTATAGGCCAAACCAATAGACAGGCCCACACCAGAAAGCAACCTTGTCAAAAATTTAGAACTTGACTTTGGTTGGGTGACCTGCATCCAGTAGGCCCCCGGAATACCCCAATATCCGGGGTACGATTAAGCAATCCAGTTCCGAGGCACGTCTGCCACGCCCGCATGCACTACTAGGCACCCCGGAAGAAACAACCTACCCAAAACGCATTCATGCACCCCTAAAACCCCACAGTGCAAGTCCTGGACCCCACGAAAACAAGCGGACTTGAATAAGGGGTAGCGAGGGGAACTTGGGATGAAAGAAAAATCAGGACTGCAGATAGTACCATGTTATTTTCTCGGCGTATAAAGGGCCACCAAACTTGTGTAGTGGCCGTCGAAAATAATCGCTTTTGAAGTGGATACTGCACAATCTTGCAAAAGCAGTAAGTATTGCCAGAACCCCAAAGTGTGATCTTTTTGAAGAGTATGTCGAGCTCGCATGCATGGCGTGCATATAGGCGTCAATGAAGTCTAAGCTCCACCATAAGTCACCATTTGAGCCTAAAGATGCCAATAGTTTCCTTCCATTTCAAAGCTATTTAGTTTTGCAATGCCTCTGCTGACTTTGAGCTTTTCAGCCCCTCGGCTATATTCATCCCTGCATTTCCACAAATTCGGTAATCTACAGATCTGGCACAACAGCGTATTCAGTCCTGTTATAGCTTGCAATATGTACCAGAAATTAGCTAGAGTAAATTGTAAAGTACGTCTAAATGGTCAGGGTAATTTTGTGGTCCCGAATATACTGTTTATTACTGTATTTACTTGACATGAATAGAGGTACTGCATACAGTGGGTATATGGAGAGGGTGGAAGAGTGGAGTAAAAAGAGTAGTGAAGGGCTAGGGGAAAAAGGGCTGGAGGGAGTTTTAGTGGCTTTGAAAGTACATACAATGGGGAGAGCCAACTATAGATAAGCTTTCCGGCACTCGCTACCGGCTTATCTGAAAAATCAAGTGGCCCTGCATGCAACACCCTATACTTTAATTTTCCTCTGCAAGGCTGATACACTGTTCTTTACTTACCTAAGTAGGAGTATTTACCAGCTTACAGTTTGTGTGTTGGGTCTGAGTAGTGTCTAGTCTCTCATTTGTCCAGACTGCTCTTATTAGTACTGTCTACTATTATTACTGTCTACTATTAGTACTGTCTACTATTAGTACTGTCTACTATTAGTACTGTCTACTATTATTACTGTCTACTATTAGTACTGTCTATTACTGATAGTGACGTTTATTCTGTCTATTTTTAGTCGCCAGTCTCCTGTCTTGTCTGATTCAGTACTGTTGGAGTCTTGGTATTGTCTAGACAGTGTATTTTTGTCTTATATTAGTACGGTGAAGTTTTTCCAGTGTCTACTATTGTTAGTACAACCTGTTTAGTCTCTAGGCTGTCGAGTCTGTCGAGTGCTTCTAGTATGTATAATCTGTCCAATATGTATTATGTCTTGTGTGAGTATTGTGCTAGTACGTATCTTACAGTTTGTTTGGTATGTCTACCGTGTCCAGCATAAGTACTATCTAGTTCTTCGGGACTGTGTATTCTGTAAATTCTGTCGAGTTTGTCTACCAGTAGCATACAAATTGTCTGGTAATGGTACTCTCTAGTGTTTCCAGTATTTGTAGTGTCTAGTATTGGTAGTATCCAGTATTCGTAGTGTCCAGTATTTGTAGTGTCCAGTATTGGTAGTATCCAGTATTGGTAGTGTCCAGTATTGGTAGTGTCTAGTATTGGTAGTATCGAGTATTTGTAGTATCCAATATTGGTAGTGTCCAGTATTTGTAGTGTATGTTTTGTATAGTTTGTCTAAATGTATTCTCTGTCTGTATTAGTACTTCTCAGGTGTACTCAGTCTAGTCTATCTAGGTATTGCCTTAGCGTCTTGCTATCTGTCCCACTGATCAGTGATCTCAGAATATACCACTAATATTTTCCAGTGAATATACAAGCGTATTTTTAGTCCTAGGCCCTAGTCTCAGAGATTACTTTTATTTACCAGTCCGCTACTTCTAGTCGCGACTACCGGTGCTTTTCTATTTTGTGTATTTTTTTTTCCAGACCTTTGTCTCATTCGACACGGCATCTCTAGTTAAAACCATACTTCTCCTTGATTCGGAGTGGAGTCCACTCTAAGGGTTTGGCAGACTGGGTAAATTTTGTACGGTGTTTATGTGCACTCCATGGGTCATAAGTTGGTCCCAGCCAAATGGTTGGGGTTGGGTACCTAAAATAAGGGACTGGGAGCTCCTATTAGTATACCCTATAATCTGGTGACGTCATTGGAGTAATTCTCAAGTGGTTATATGTTTTCCTGGTGTGGCGTTTTACATATTGACCTCTTGACTATTACTCTGACCATGACTACTATTACTTTGACCATGACTACTATTACTTTGACCATGACTACTATTACTTTGACCATAACTAGTACTAATACTATGACCATAACTAGTACTAATACTATGACCATGACTACTACTAATACTATGACCATAACTAGTACTAATACTATGACCATAACTAGTACTAATACTATGACCTTGACTATGGATGTATCCTTTTAACTAATACTACTTTTTTGATCACACAGAGGAAGTTTTACTGCTTCTTCTTGGGACTTTCACTGATACATACTAATGTCTATGACTAGCTCCATAGAAGCTGCTGGATTTGTGGAGTTCATTGCCTCAACAAACTATGCTTTTGGGTGTCCATTTCCTTTCACCCGTTCACGTGGGTGCGGCCCACATGACGGGCTTGGCCGGATCTCGCCTTGTATTACCTCTTGGACAGGTGTCCTTTTGGATCGGGAATAAGATCAAGACTACTGGGAGCTAGGAAGACTATGACTACTAACTCCAACAGACTAGTCCTTCGTACGTGGTAGTCCATGGCCCGTTAGAATTTACTATTAATATCTTGGGAGTCAGTATTAATATTTTGGGAGTCAGTATTAATATTTTGGGAGTCAGTATTAATATTTTGGGAGTCAGTATTAATATCTTGGGAGTCAGTATTAATATCTTGGGAGTCAGTATTAATATCTTGGGAGTTATATTAATATCTTGGGAGTCAGTATTAATATTTTGGGAGTCACTATTAATATCTTGGGAGTAACTATTAATATCTTGGGAGTAACTCTTAATATAACCTTGGGAGTCACTATTAATACTTTGGGAGTCACTCTTAATATAACCTTGATAGTGAATAGACTCACAAACACTCAATATCACCAGCAATACTGCTTTGTACTAATCCAAAAATGTGTAGGTTCATTGCAGTCACCAGTAATGACTGGACTAGTGACAGGAATGACTGCGACTATCACTTGGATGAACACTACTATGACTAGTAACAGGAATGTTCACGACTATGACTGGTAACAGGAATGTTCACGACTATGACTAGTAACATGAACACTACTATGATATCTCCCTTTTTCGGGATCAGTGATGAAAAGTGCTGATGACCACAACGATGACTACGGGAACCCCTAGTGATATTATGTTAGTTTATGTAAGAATGTTTAATTACCTAATCGAAACTATTTTTGCTGATTTTGGGGACAAGCAATCAGCACCATTACGTAATCTGTGGGAAGGTAGCCGAATGGGCGTAGCATCGGTGAACCCAAAAGGGCGTGGCATCGGTGAACCCAAAAAGGCGTAGTAACGGTGAACCCAAAAAGGCGTAGTAACGGCTCCAGCTTAATTGGGCACGTGAGCTCTATCCTACAGGGGATGTAACTGCCCAACCTGGATCTAAGAGTTATAACTGCGACTTATACGATACTATGTGGTACTATGTTCAGGACTACTTACGCCTACGACTCACGACTCGCCTACGACTTGACTACGACTTGATTATGACTCATCACTTGTCCAATACCTCCAGACTTTTTTAGCAACACTGAAAGTTGGATGACTACTGAAATTTACAAGGCTAAGACTATATACCTGATGACTATGACTACCGATGACTACTACCAAAGAGTGTAATGACTACTAACGTAATCAATCTGAATTCTAGCATTAGTCAGTTTAAGTGGCAGGCCTGGGTTGTGATTCGTACCATACCAATCGATCAGAGGTCGTGTACCAGTGCTATAGCTTTACTACAAAACGTACTACAAATGTACCAACAGTTTATCTAGCACTAGTAAAAATATACCAGGTACTACATATTGGGTGTGTCGTAATCGAAAATATATAGAAGCATACAGTCTATACCACGACTAGATACAGTGAAGGTAATATACAGTGTATAAAGTACCACTACTGGATTAAATGCAGTCTCTTAAAATAAGGTTTATCTCATTTTTGTTGTTCTGTTAATATGAGGTGATTTATGTCAGATTCTTGTACGCACGTTTGTCACCTAATGGTTAGTGTATACGATAATTCCCAGAGGGAAAATTCCCAGAAAGAGAATTTCCAGAGGGAGAATTCCCAGAGGGAGAATTCCCAGAGGGAGAATTCGCAGAAGAAGAATTCGCAGAGGGAGAATTCCCACAGGGAGAATTCGGAGAATTCCGAGAATTATCTTGAAACAGAACAAAAAAGCAGGAGAAGTAGAGGCTCTATTGTCGTTGCTACAAGCGTACGGGGATACTCTTCACGGTAATCCTGGTACTAGGATACTTCGGCTCGGCAATTTCACACTAATTATGGAACCTGGTACAGTATTTTTCAAAAGTATTCAAACCAATTCGCCCTTCTTTTTCAAACCACCCTAGCAGAATTCAACACGTCAAATCCAAAGAGGTACTATTTTAATATTTAATAGAGACTTCACATAAACCGTTTATTCCGAAACTTTGAACCTTAACAATTTTGAATTCATAAGTACGAAACTCCTCGGATTTTTGGTTGTTGAATTTTGCAAGTGTAGTTTGAAACATTTTTGCCATACTGGTTTGAAACGTTTTGGAAAACTCTGTACAATGTTGGGAAGAATGTCACAATGGAATGGCCATTGTTAAGCTCAGAAGCCTGGACTCAAAATACTCTGATGGCTAGAGCTCTCGGTATAGTGGGTCCAAAATTACTATAGTACTAGTAACACTGTTGTATTAGTACCACTAGTTTATATGGATGTAGTATTAGTACCACTGTAGTATTAGCACCACTAGTTTATATGATAGTATGATATATGAAGCCGGGGTTATATGCAGACCGGGACCAACCCAAATCCTTCCAGGTCACAAGTTTCACAGCGAAATTCCGTGAATACTGTACAAAACAAAAACCAGGTATCTCGCCTTAGTGGCTCTGGAGCTGTAGGGCCAGGTCACGCGACCACGAAATGACGACGAATTATTCTAGATCCAGCACACTTTTGTGCAGGCTATTAGGACCGGTTGAAATTTGGAGGCTAGGGGTATTTCATTCCGGGGTAAGATCCGGAATTGACCAGCTCTGCTTTTCCCATGAGCTAAAGTATCTCTTGGGATTTTAGACTTTTGTCTTAGTATATATTAATATTTAGGCATATCTAAGTTGTACCTTACTAAACCAAAGTTCTATGTGACGGGGCCAGAGCACCTCTTATACTTTTTGTTCGTCTAAGGTCTACACAGCCTTATTGTTCAAAATTTGCGTAACCTTATTGTTCAAAATCTGCGTAACCTTATTGTTCAAAATCTGCACATCCTTCAAAATCTGCACCTCCGAATTGTTGAAAGTCTTATACAACCTTATTGTTCAAAGTCTTATACAACCTTATTGTTCAAAGTCTGTACAGCCCTATTGTCTTTCAGTGGCCTGATTACAACATATCCACGAAGTACCTCTCCTCTGTACATGCTAAGTACTCGTTGACAGAGTTAGAGTGACTCCAGGTGCCTAACTAAATAATATGAATGTATACTACACTACCCAGGTCACAAGTATGTATCGAATTTTTTGATAAATCTTGTTTTTTTTTTTTCATTCTATCGACTTGTGCTTAAAACCTATTGACTACTTTCATTATATCGACTTGTCCCTAAATGCATTTCGTTTTCCTTAGTATCTATTGACTACTCTCATTACATATATTTGTTGGATTTGTGCTGTAACGTTATGTACTACAATATTTTTATTTGTTGAATTTAAGGGAGCAATCTGACCTACTTATGTAAATTTTTATCGCTGCTGACACTTTTTTGCCATCATTGGTCTACTAATCGGGTCACTCAGCTACTGCGACCATGAAGACGGAGTCTGAGATAGAGTCTGAGATAGAGTCTGAGATAGAGTCTGAGATAGAGTCTGAGATAGAGTCTGAGATAGAGTCTGAGATTCGGTAGGAAAATGAGTCTGAAATTGAGTCTTAGATTATGTAGGAAATTGAGTCTTAGATTGTGTAGGAAATTGAGTCTGAAATTGTGTAGGAAATTGAGTCTGAGGTTGAGTCTGAGGTTGAGCAGACGAAGTAACAATGGTCATTGCATCAGGCAGAGGCTTCATAATATTTTCATCGGTAGATGGCGACCTATGGGGGATCCAATAATATTGTTTTCGTTATATTGACTTTTTCTTTTGACTTCTATACTGACTCTTTCGGTGTATTGACTTTTTCTATTAACTTCTCTACACACTTTTTCTATTTATTGACTTCTCTACTGACTTTTCTATTTATTGATTTTTCTATTTATTGACTTCTCTACTGACTTTTTCGGTGTGTTGACTTTTCTATTTATTGACTTCTCTACTGACTTTTTCGGTGTATTGACTTTTTCTACTGACCTCTCTACTGACTTTTTCGGTGTATTGACTTTTGACTTCTATATAGACTTTTTATATACTGACTTCTATAGACTTTGTTATATTGACTTCTACTGACTTCATGTAGTTTTGAAAGATTTATTCAGGCTTATACAAGTGTAAATAATTCTCTTTTTAACCTTTTCTTTCTGTATATTCTAATACACTTAATACAAATTATATCCATATCTTATTAAAGCTAAATATACAGGCATAGATGGATCTTTAGGATCTATATATAAATATTCTCTGAAGCTTATTTTTAAATTAACATTTCTAATATTAATGGTATCCCCCGTAGCACGGGGCATTTTATGTATACCACTTTTTTGAATATACCACTTTTTTAAATATACCACTTTTTAGAATATACCACTTTTTTAAATATACCACTTTTTTAAATATACCACTTTTTTAAATATACCACTTTTTAGAATATACCACTTTTTTGAATATACCACTTTTTTGAGTATACCACTTTTTTGAATATACCACTTTTTAGAATATACCACTTTTTTGATTATACCACTTTTTTAGAACATAGATATGATACTTTATAGAAATTCATATGTATTTTTAGTACTATTCTTTTAGTTAATGCTTGAGATAATCCCCTCGGTGTTTTCAGGAACCTATATGATATTTTTGTTACAAATAATGATAATTTTTATGACTTCTATATAGACGTTTTCTTTGTATTGACTTTTCTATTGACTTCTGAACAGACTTTTTGCTGTATTGACTTTTCTATTGCCTTCTTAACAGACTTTTTGCTGTATTGACTTTCTATTGACTTCTTATCAGACTTTTCGTTGTAATTGACTTCATAACAGACTTTTCATTATATTGACCTTTTCTTATATCCACTACTTATTCTCGTCGACCTTGTTCTTGGCATCTCCGGCCAAAATTCCGCCTGCCACACCCGACGCCAAGTGACCTGCTCCTCCCAAGTGGAGCTTGTCTGCAACCTTGTTTCCACCAAGGGACCCTGCGACTGACACTGCGATGTTCTTGGCTGTTTCTCCGTCTGGCATGTTGTTAAAGATATTGAAGTAGTGAAAAGAGAAAGAAGAAAAGAAGAACGGGAATTGAGAATTGGGGAGGGGGTTTATATAGGGGGGATCGCGGGGAAGGTTGCTGCGCATGTTCCACTGGACGGACTGCACGTGCGTGCTGACGTTGCTGCACCGAACGTGCGTCGGTCACGTGATGCTTGTCACGTGACTCACTTTTCATCACTCTAACTACATCACTCCAACTACATCACTCTAACTACATCACTCTAACTACATCACTCTAACTACATCACTCTAACTACATATCATCGCCATATATCATCGCCACATATCTCTTGGCTTATATCACGTGCGGCTTTCATGTAACTTATGTCACATGATCAATATCACATGACTTACGTTGCATCCATAGCACGTGACTAGTCCCGTGACCCACATCACGCGACCGCACCTTCGCAGACTTCACCACTTCTCAACACCCCTCATCCCCATGAACGCTCCCCCCGATCCCTGTAAGTAGCTCTCCCTGCTATACAGCATTCTGCTCTATGGCACCCCCACTAACATCTAGCTTTGCCTGTGGAAGGCCTCCTCAAAAAACTTCTAGCCTCGTTGGATCTCCAGCTATTACAGCCCAACGCTACTAACCAGCCACAGTTCCCCTCCGTAGAGAGCTATGCCACGTCTTTTGCGAAGCAATTGAAGCCCGCAGCCTCCATAGTCATTGACGGCGTGCCGTTGGTGCCTGCTCCGCCTTCGAGTGATGCACGGCTTGAGTTCCAGAAAAAGTGGTTGGCCAGTCCTTCTACTCAGCACCAAATGACGTCTTTCGATACTCATTTGATTCCGGGAACAGGGCTCTACACTGTGATAGCCAATGGGAAGGTTCGGTTTGACGAAAGCGGCCGCTCTCGCTTGGGAGAAACGGCAGACTTGGTTGCTCCTGCACAGAACCTGGCCCGGTTCCTAAACGGGCCGTGGTACGGGTTCAACCTTAATATGGTGGTGGATCAGGCAGTTTCTACCAATGATGAAAGTGAAGTCATTAATAGTTTTAACTATAGAATCACCTTCAAGCCCCACGATAGCGTGGTTTCTCTCTAGACCCGTCTTGTATGCAGGAGCAGAATACTGGACTGTGGCAGTGACTGATTTTATGACGGTGACTGACTTTATGATGGTGAAAACTGTCGAAAAAAATAAGAATTCATAAGAACATCAATCCCAAGATAAAGGAATATTATCAATAGCATGACTTGTACAATGGGATCTACAACAACTGATGTAGAATGCGTTTTTATGGGTATAAGAATTGGATTAAATACAAAAACAGAGACCAGCAGAATGAAAAGACCATGTTATTTTAATCAAAACAGACACCAGTAGAAAGTATGTTATAAAGGAAAAAAGAGAAGGAAAGACAAAAAAAACAGAATAGAAAGACAAGCTACTATGAATGGAAGGTAAATAGAGTTTCTTCACTTTACTTGAAGGAACTCTTGACTAATAAGCAAAACCTGCTCCCTGAATACAATATATAGTATTGAAAGCTTTAAATCAACAGGTTATGGTCTCAAATAGTCAACGTAGACAGGGCTGGTATCTGGTGTATAGTCCATCAAATGCATCAAGTAACTCTGCAAATCTGTATGGTCTCCGGCTTGAACACATTAAAAAATTGCATTTATGGCCGTAATCCCTCCAAGAAGAAGGGTAGCTTATATGGTTGTGCAAGCCTCATAATCCCCCCCTTCGTCGTAATTGTTCATCATGGCCGTGAAAGGCTAGCATTAGACGATGTTGGCATGTCGATTTAACATCAGACGAAGTTGACGTGTTGATTCAATATCACACGATGTTGAGATGACGTTGTGCAACAGTCATTGTAAGGATCAGACGGCGTCGGCTTCATAATACCTCTATGAGCAGAGCTCTGTCCATCATGGACCTAACACATACCGCAAGTGTTCATTCAACTGGAGTGTCTTCCTATTAGCTCTGAATAACCAATAGTTTATTCTTCATGGCTCGCGTGATTGAATGAAATGTCTCTGGTGACTGATACTAGTATCTTGGATGATCTTAAACGGACCAGAAGGTATTCAAAACTTCTCTAAAACTATTGTCTCGTTGTAGTGTCTGTCATCGTCACTTCTGGAATAGTCACTCCTGGAACAGTCACTCCTGGAACAGGCACTCCTGGAACAGTCACTTCTGGAACAGTCACTTCTGGAACAGTCACTTCTGGAACAGTCACTTCTAGAAAAGCCACACTCTTGTAAGTCACAGTCTTGTATGGAATACGACTTCTTGGAAGGGGCTTTGTAATAACCCCCTGGTCAGATCTGGTTGAAGGAGATGTAGTTGGAGAGCAATTGCCCCAAATAGTCACTGGAGTAAAAGCCCAATTCAGGCACATCACCTCCCAACTCCTCCACAGCCCACGTGATGCTTGGAATAAGGAAGCTATAGAAAACAACGTCGACCGGCGACTCGTCGCCAGGAATTAGCTCTTGTGACTGCACAACACTGGGGATGGGGTAATTGACCACTCCTCGGTGAGGAGTATCGTCACCATCGCTTCCAAAGTCATCGTGGGTCACGTACCCTTTGGAGAGGCGAGATTTCAGCAAGAGAGACGTTGCAGAATGGAAGAGAGAGCGAACCCCAGAATAGACAATAGAAATAGGGAATTGACTTTCGAGATCCTTAGATTCAATAAAATCTTCAAGCTTAGAAATTAAAGAATTGGAGGCTAAATCTTCGAGTTTTGAACTTGCAGAATTAGTAGCCCTCTCTGATTTAATATTCTCTGATTTGAGAGCGTGTGGAGGCTTAAGATAACCCTTTTTCATCCCATTCTCCTGCACAATGTACTCATTTTCATTCAACTTGGCCTCGAGCTTCACCGCTATGTTTTTTGGGAGTTTCATCTTCACCCAGTCATTTTCAAAAGGAGAAACAATGTAGTGTGTGTCCACCGTATATGGACCCTTGTATAGGTCATAGCGCACCGAGCCCGTATTGATGATAATAATACGCTGGGCCAGCGATACAAGCGAATCGTTCGTGGCCTTAAGTGATGGAAGCACCTTTTGCGTAAGCATATTATAGATGTTGTGGGGATGGGAGACCGGCACATAGTCCATGTAGTAGGAGGACGTCACGTGCCCCAACACGGTATCCAAGCCGAGTTTTTTCCGGGCCAGGCGAAGCTTTTGCTTCACTGCAGCTCCAGCCAGCGTCAAAGCGTGTGTACCTGCGTGGAAGCCGAACGACAGCGTGCTAAAGTCCAAGTAAGCCCGGAAAAAGCGGTCTTTGAGGCCCAACCCGGGCGAAAGGTCCACACTAAGAAACCCTAGCGTCTCGCAGAACCGTCCACTTTGAAGGGCCGTCAGGTAGTCATCCAAAACAACAAAATCCCGGATATGGCTATGGCCGCCGAAGTACTGGATCACTAGGTCGGGGTACCGGGCCCGGAGAACATCGTGGAGAACTCGCAACTCTGTCCATTCGTTTGTAATGGGAATATGGCCAACCACGACAATCATATCGAGGTCCGAGGGTGTATAAGAGTCCAAAACGTCCAAAAACCACTTCTGGGAAATGGCTTCCTGTATAGGAGTAACCCTGGTGTTTTCATTTGCCCGGGGAAAGTCAAAGAGAAACGCAAAGGCAAGTACCCGGGTTTTCCGAACCGGGGTCTCGAAATACCGGAACTTATGGCCAATAGGAACGTACAGACCATTCACTAAGGCTTCCACATTCAGACAAACATAACTAGAACCGTAGCGGGGAACAAGCAGCAATAATTCCTGTACACTATTGGACCATTGATACAATTCATGATTTCCCAAAGTTACAACGTCATAATCCTGGGCTGCAAATATAGGGTTAGAGACCTTGCCTGCAGGAACGGTAGCATCTGAGAGACCATTTCCATCATGACGGTCTCCCAGATCCACCACAAGAAGGTCCTGGTTTTGGGCTTGCGCCAAGCGTTTCATGTGCTGGGAAAACGCCACGAAATCCGCCCAATCAGCATCGTACGCCGCCTGGTTCCGGTGGCCCCCGAGCCACCCGTGGGTATCGGTAGTATGGAGGAAATTGACGTGACCTAAGCGAAGCGGCTTGTGGGCATGGGATGTTTGGATGTTGTAGATGTTACATGCTATAAAGAGTACTGCCAAAACGGCAACCACAAGACGCATCATGGTGTAGTGTAAGGGGAGGAGTTTTTGTGATAAGATAAGGGTGTACGGGTGTGTGACGGTTATGAGCGCGCGCGTTTTTTTTCCGGGTATGAGCACTGATCTTTTTTCTGGTTACCATAAAGAAACTTGCATAACCACATCGATGTTTCGAATGTGTCAACAGAAGTGATTATAACCGCCTTGGTCGTCGGGACATCCTGGATGTAGCTCATTTCTGTATGCTCGTTCCTGCACCTTAGTCCGTCTCGTACTTGTCTATATAAGAGCACTTCTGTCTTCTAAAAGACCGCGCAAGGGCTCGTGACCATGAAGTGGAAGTGCTCATAACCACGTAGTGCCCATTGTACAATAGGCACTATGAAATTGTGGTTAGTTCTTTTGGACAGTGCTCGTAACCAACCTTATAACTTTTACAATTAATTGTAGTGTATAATTTGGCATGGACTCAATTGTGTATGTTCCGGTAGTGTGGTGAAGGTGAAGGAGAAGGTGAAGGTGAAGGAGAAGGAGAAGGACTGTGCTCATAACCACGAGTTTGGAAATACAACTTAGAATCGGTGCTCATAACCACAACTTTAGAAATACTACACGACAATCGGTCAGCAGTGTAATAGGTTCAGGTTGTATGTGGCAATGCTCATAACCACAGTACTCCAATTAAGTAGTATAAATTTAGTACACTATACAATTGACTAGCTCTCATGTAGGCGTGGTAGTATGGAGGCCAGTGCTCATAACCATAACCATAACTTTGAAGTGCTCGTAACCAGTATAGAACGATAATTGAGTAATGTAGCACTATTAAGCTATACATTAACAAACTTCGCTATACATTTGGTAGTATGTAGTTGGTGTATGGTTGAGGATGTGGAGGTAAGTGCTCACAACCATACTCCAAGGGCTCATAACCATCTTCATTAAGTACTCCAATTTTACTCATATCTACTCATGTCTATACCCATACCTATACCCAAATCTAAATTATACCTATACCTATACTCAGATCTAAATTATACCCACACCTATACTCAAATCTAAATTATACCTATACCTATATATTTATATAAAAATTCAACACCACTACACTACAGTATTTTCAAAGCGTTTCAAAGCAGCATGGCAAAAATGTTTCAAACTACACTGGCAAAATTAAATAACCAATAATTCAAAAAGGTTCGTAATTAAGATTTAAAAATTGGTAAAGGTCTAAGATTCGAAATAAACGGTTTATGTGAAGTCTCTATTAAATATTAAAAACACTAACTTTTTGGATTTGGCCTGTTTAATTTTGGTAGTGTGGTTTGAAACATTTTGGCGAATTGGTTTGAATACTTTTGAAAAACACTGGTGAATAAACATAGAATATGGTCGATTGTATACAGGATCACGGTCGTGCACCTCACGTAATGCCGTCCTGCAGAACAGCCAACGGCCAATGGAGAATATAAAAGGGCAATTTCACCCAGTGCTTCAAAAACAAGAGCTCAACTATTCAATCCTGGATTTTCATAGTTTAATGCACATATCAGATAATCATTTAAGGACCTCCATGAATCTGAACGGGTGACTTCTTAGTGATAGTAGCCGTTTGAATAGTTCATCTATTGTTAGGACATTGTTCCTGGAGAAGAGCCATTCAATTGATGAGCGGTTGGAAGCTTATGCTTCTTGCAAATGAGGTGAAAGCCTCTTGTTGCATACTTAGTCGAACAAGCTCGAATTTTGTTTGGTAGTAAGAGAGATGGACAGTGCTCACAACCATAAACTCATGAAGTGCTCATAACCATATTTATATTCACAGTACTACATCATACACTTGAATTGCTTTGCAAAGGTTCTAGTAGCAAGGAGCTGGTGTATGGATCTGGTGTATGGAGCAGGTGTATGGATCTGGTGCATGGAGCTAGTCCATGGTAGGATGTGGTGGTAAGTGCTCATAACCACCTTCATCAAGTACTCCAATTTTTACTAAATACATTTGAACTATGCCCATAGACGTTCGCAAAGACGTGGTGCTAGTGCCTACACCTAGATCTGTACGCATACCTACTCATCATATACATGCAAAACCAGGGTAGTCAGTACTTCATGAAGCTTGGTCTGTACAAGATATCTTGATCACTTGATTTTTCAATTGCACAGCACATCGATGACTCATCTTGAGTGTTCTTAATGGCATATGCTTCACGGGTATTGGATTAGTTTTCATGTGAGTAGTGTCTTCTGTATTAGATCTGGTTACGTCTGGTACGCAGTGACTATGTTCTTTCGTTGATGATTTCTCAAAGGGGGATCTGAGCTGCTTACATAGCTCAAGAAAGGGGGGACTATGTGGCTGGTAGATTTCAGTCGGAGAGGTATTATACACCGCAATAGGTCGAGTTCTACCCATGGTGGATCAAGCAGTGAACAGAAGAGTAGAGTAGTAGTGGAGTAGAGTAGAGTAGAGTAGGGAGTGGAGTAGAGTAGGGAGTAGAGTAGAGTAGAGTAGGGAGTGGAGTAGAGTAGGGAGTAGAGTAGAGTAGAGTAGGGAGTGGAGTAGAGTGCTGGTAAGTGCTTCAGTCCAGTGCTCATAACCATATACCCTGCCATCTACTCAGAACCACACGCCTTTCAATGGACCTACGACCACTCTAGTGCTACTCTACCACTACTTGTTGAGCATGAGGAATCAGTACATCGTGTGTACTGAAAGTTCATGAGACGGCATAGAGCTGAAACAATAATGGGTTTTGATGGATAGAAAAAGCTACGATTGACCTTCCCTGGTTCTCGTCTAGCACTCATCTAACTCTGGTCAATGTCTTGGTGGAAATAACGTCTGTAAGATGTGAGTACGAGACTGACGACGTGGAAAAATTAAACATATAAGAGTGGACGAGAACGTTCTTATAAGAGATAAAACAACTGTGTGAAGATACAAGGAACTCTTAGTAATTTCAGATGCAGGTAAGGATAAAAGTGATTGAGATGAATAGTGAAGTTCCCCCAAAATAGATAAACAACTTGGTCACTATTCTCGTTCATGCGAATGTGTACTTGGATCTCTAAAATTAGTTGAAGGAGTTTTTCTAAGGAGGTTAAGAAGCATTTTCCTCATATTAGGAACTTTACTTTTATTCAAAACCATTACTCTTGCTTTTAGATCATGTTGGATGCTGAGACTTTCTGCTTTATTATGCGGCTCCTGCATCCAGGCCCGTTTCCCCTATCCCATTTTCGTTTAGACGATACTGAAATTTTTTGGTACCTTTTCCCACAGATTTCTTGCTGTTTCCGTACTCATTTTTTGCTGTTTCCGTGCTCATTTTTTGCTGTTTCCGTACTCATTCCTTACTGTTTCCTTATTTTAGTATCTTTTTTAGTGTCTTTTTTCCTGGTTCCTGATTTTCTGGGGAAATGCGCAGGAGATGCGAAACGCGAATGGGTGCAAAAAATTAAATTAGTAGTCTCCATACAGTGATTTTCGAAAGTATTCAAACCAGTGCAACAAAATGGATCGTACCCCTGGCACAGTCTTTCAAACCAAATAACGTAGTGTTTCACACCAACTTTCATTCTCAATATTCTGAAACCTTGAATCTGGAGGATTGTCTCATATGTACTACATTTGGGGGTCTGGCAGTGCCAATCAAGGGTCAAAATGGACTGAACTGAAGTGCAAGAGGTAAGAAACTTTTTGAATTATTTGGGTGTTTAATTTTGCTAGTGTGGCTTGAATACTTTTGAAAAACACGGTATCACCGCACCTTTCTCTAAAACGCTTCAAGTTCAATTTCAGAACTGCACTACAACATATTCTTGGTTGAGTATTCTTCGACTACAGCTCCTAAATCCCGTTTACTAGTGTCACTGCAAACTCTACCAACTCCTTGTTTGATGCTCCTTTGGTAGATTGACCTATTTAGGTATGAAGCCTCTCTGCCTGACACTTTGTCTATGGCATTCTAACCAGCCAGCCACATCCAGCTGACAGCGTGCACCTTCTCACGGTAATATAGGCACCTTGGATTTCTTTCTTGAGGGAGCGTGGGTAAACAAACATAGTAAACAGAGTGAATTGTATAGTGTAGCCTTGAGAGTAGTCCACAGTGTAGTTATAGTATTGTAAGTATGGTAAGTATGGTAAGTATGGTGTATAGTATGGTGTATAGTATGGTGTATAGTACGTTATTTATCGTCCAGTAGTGGAAGTAGTTTATACTGGTTCTGAGATTAAATGCCTAGTGGTGGATGTTCCGAGGTTACTCTCTGGGTACTTTTATAATTCCCTGTGAGCACTCTATAGATCCAAAATGAGACCTCCAAAAACTGGACTTGACAAAGGGCAGTTCGTGTGACCGTATGGAAAGTTAATGGATCTTTTGAGCTGTGGCACTATTGTTTGTGCCCGTGAACAGTTGGTTTGGGTTGTTGAAAGGTAACTCCCATTCTATTGCTTATGCCACCTCCTGGAGCCACCATGTTGCAGTAAAACTTGGCTGATTTTGGACGATAATGAAAAAGCTGTGGTTACTACTGCTAAAAATGTACCGACGAAGCCAAGATTTTCGCTGGTATGTTGGAGTCAATAGTATTTTTTTGCAAATATGCGTATCTCAGTAGAAAGATTGGAATTCAAGACTTTGTGGCCAGTAATCTCGCTTATCTCAAGAAGTCCATAAGAGCAACGGGGTGTCTCAAGAAGTCCATAAGAGCAACGGGGTGTGTCAAGAAGTCGGTATAAATAATGGGGAGATTAGTCAATAGTACCTGACATCAGTGTTTCCAGTGTACTGTATATCTAGGATATTGTATCTCCAGTGTATTGTATCTCCAGTATTGTGTATCTGGTATCTAGTATCTCCAGTATTGTGTATCTATTATATTGTATATTATTTGCTTTTCCCTGTGTATACAATTCTAGTAGCTTCCTCACAACTCTTCTCAGTACAAGACATGATAATACCCCACTAATGATACATACTAGTCAGTAGCTTAAACAGCGCACATGCCTACAATATCCTGCAAAATATATTTCCCAATCTTATTCTGGAGCTCCGGTTGGCGACTGGTCTTCACTTCCATAGTAAGTTGCATTATTATGAGCTCTTCTGAACAAGAAGGTCCATGTCAAAAAATCAAGTGCTTCTTGCCGCAGTTTGATTGATTGAGGGGGGATGTACTTTTTCTTTTTTGCCGTACAATAGGGTAATGGAGTCACTAGGGTAATGGAGTTACTAGGGTAATGGAGTCACTAGGGTAATGAAGATCAATAGGGTAATGGAGTCAATAGGGTAATGAAGATTCTTTTCAGGGACTCCATTGACAAGGGTTTTTTGTTCCGGCATTGATGATATCTGGGAAAAAAAAACAATTCCGCCTCGTGCTTTTTGGGTATAGCTCATAGTGTGTTTGGGGAGCAAGATATAACATGTGGCAACATCATAACAAGTAAGCCTCTGGTATTTCGAGACGTTAGATATAAGTCTGCCGAAGGCGCCGATGGCGGGTGTAAATGATCTACCACGGTCTGCAAAAAAGTCAAGGCATGTCACAGCAATATACCAACCATTTAACGGTAGCTTAAATAATCCCAAATAACAGTGAAACATCTACGACACATCCAACCCTTGAATCCATATATAGGTTAGGATGAACCCTCGCTCCACGACTTCTCCAGTGTATTGTACATCCAGTATATTGTGTATCTAATTTCTCCAGTGTATTGTACCTCCAGTATCTCCGGTATCCTGTATCTCCAGTATCCTGTATCTCCAGTGTATTGTAACTCCAGTGTATTGTAACTCCAGTATATAGTACCTCCAGTATCCCGTACCTCCAGTATCTAGTACCTCCAATATCCCGTACCTCCAGTATCTTGTACCTCCAGTATATTGTTAGACTCCGGTTACGTCGTCCTTGTACTAGTGAATTTCCCTGTCTGCCAGAACTCTTTACTGGTGGACTTCCACATTGTGGTTCCCAACTCCGAGAGTCAATGGTCGAGTGGAAATTCGGAACAAATGGACCGAGACCTACCTTCGCCTCCTTTTCATTCGCTTGATTCAGCACCACACGTGGGTGATTCCACGGCCGTGAGGTTGCCAGTCCACCGCTTTCCGTAATCAATAAACAATCGAACTCCTAATCTTTAATTGTAGAAGAATAAATTGGATGACTCTCAAGCAGATGACTC